>JAOBRC010570120.1:0-11119 GCA_027575255.1 Scolionema suvaense | reverse complement strand
GCCACCTGCAAGCCTAACAAAAATATTTTTCAAAATTCCGGCTCCATCACTTTTCGTCAATTACGGATTGCCACCTTTACACCAAATTTCAGAAAAATTCATTGAGCGGTTATCCGGGAAAATGCGTTGGTGACGGAAGGACGAACGGACGGACGGAAGGACAGGCATCATTTTATAGGACTCTTCCCTAAAGCGGGAGTCCAAAAAAGAGTGTATACTGTAATGCTTCGGGTTTTCATTAAATTTTTAGTCTTTTTAAGGGGGTGTTTAAAAGAGGGGGTTGTCTATCACATTCCTGTGAAAACTCTTCGTTTTTCTTAAGTATAAACTTTGTACATCAATGAACTACCTTATTACAGGAAATTAACGAATCATGAAATAAACGTGGTTTGCCCCTCAACCGCGTTCATTTCATGACGTGTTAATTTCACATATGTACGTGTTGATTTAGTGATACATTAATTTTGTGATGGTTTTAATTTCGTGAACGTTTATTTTATGGAAAAATTGTAAAAAAGGCAATTTTAATGGTGTGAAAGTCAGCAGGGGTGGTTCGAGCCATAGAGGGTTCCGGGAGTGATGCGACAGAAGAATTTAACCCTTTTGCATAACGAAAAAACAAAAGAGTTTCGAAAAATGTTTTTTATTCTACTTGTTACCCGCAATGTATTTTTTGTAAAACCGCGTTAATTTTATGCTTCCAAAATGCAAATTTTTCACAGACCACGTTAATATTATGACGTATTAATTTCATGACGCACTAATTTCATGATTCGTTAATTTCCTGTAATAAGGTTTACACTGGATGACATGTCAATATCGTCATCAGCATCATCTTTTCCACATTTCCATATTCTTATATGAAATAAAAACCACAAAACTGAAATAATAACGCAGTAGCAGTAGTTTTAATTAGTGTACCTCTGAAAAACTCCCCTTGAGAGGAGGGCGTCTAAAAGAAGGGGGGCCTTTATTCTATGGGAGCGTTAAAAAGAAGCATTGCGGTAGTTGCAGCTATAAATTTTTAGCATCGAAGCTTACCCTTGGTGTCGTTCGTAGATTGTTAAATTTAGGGTGAAGTTCAGGCTGGTGTTGCTAGTTCATCAAAACAAGGTATGGTAATTTGTTATCTAGTACCTGTGAAATGCATTAGTTAAAATCTAGTGATTTCAGTAAAGAATGCTTCACAGAAGACCCCCAATGCATTTCTTTCCTAAGCAAATAACCTTTCACGTTACTTCATTTTCAGCTGACCTCAGCAAATTTTCTGCAAAAGCAGCAAAAGATGAGAAAAACCAAGTTTTTATCAGATGTAAAAATATGGAACCCTATATCATCAAGATATGAATATCTTTTCCAGCACTTTCTGCTGAACACAGATTGGTAATTTAGTAGTTTTCTGCTGGGAAAGCTATTTCTGAATTCTAAATCATTCTCATTGTAATTTACCATTGGGAAACTCACAATTTCTGCCAATCTCATGTGATAACAACTCCATAGCTTATGCTGACATAAGCAGTTTTCATGAAATTTGACAAAAATGTGCCAAACTTAATTCGGCTGACAGGCTATGATGCAGAAGGCCTTACAAAAATTTTCAAACCTACAAATTTTTGTATGGGCGCGGGAGTAAAAATTACCACCCTTGCCACAATACAGGTTTAACATACGATTAGTAATACTGAAAAGTACGCTCTACACAAACCTAAACAATAATCATGGCCCACCTGGTGTAGTGTGCACGAAACCCATGTTGTGACCAATTTCATGACCAAGAACAAATCCATCTTCCTGAAACAAAATGGAGTGTTGCTTTCGTTTTCACACCAACAAATTCAAAAAATATCAAATGAATCGTAACATTCTAAATGCCCTAAAAAGACTGCTCTTGGACAACAATTAGCTTCACACAAAGCCAGTGCTTTTTTTCAGGTACTCATTCCCTCTTCATGAAGTTATCACTCAAAAAACACTGTTTACATTAAAATCTGCCACGCACAAACTGAAACATTGCTTTCTGGAAACAGCCTGTTCCTGGGGATCTTAACCCTATTCCACCCGGGGTCATTGTACACCCTTATTATGCTGGCCAATCAGGCTACAATGTGGTAGGAACATAGGAAGGACTATAAACTGAACTTTTGCTCAAAAACGGTGGGCTGACGCTACGGTGACTAAAAAATAAAAAAAGTGCTTGTGGCTCTGAAATTGTTTGTAAGCCATGAAAACCTTGTTTCATGTACAAAAAAACCTCATTCATGCCCTCAGCGAAAAATCATTCAAGAGATGGTTTTCGACCATTTTTTTGATACACTTGTTCTCACCAGATGGCCAATATCTCGGGAACCATACATCCTAACCATGAAATCTGGCCAAAATGTTGCTTATATAATTATACTAAAATTTCTGAAACTGCAGCTCTTCATCTAACCATTTGCTGGCACTGATAACAAGTTTCTGAGGGGGTAATTTTACCCCCTCCCCACGCAGAATAGAGCTAAGAAAATAGAACGCCTTCTGTGCGACACTCGCAATCACGACTGACAGTGTAAGCATCAAAAGCAAATTACGCCACATTCATAACATTATCCATGAAGTCACCAACTTATAGAACAGTTAGTAGTATTCTGACGCGCTTTAACTGATTGTCACAGCTTCGGTGAAATCTTGCTAGCTCCCGTGACTCCTATGGGATGGCTTCTTCAGACTCCTTGTTTTTACAAACGGATGCGTCTCTTTCCATTGCAGACATAAATTATCTGGACATTTCTTATTATGCTGTTACGCGGTTATTACCTGCCATTGAGTGTTCTTTAACAAAGAATTACTCATACACTGCAAACACGAACACTGCCAGAATCTGGACTCTCTTGTAGCGGTGAACCTCTCATATCAGTTACTCGGTAGTTGTTTATGTTTTGTGCTCATCATAATATAAATAATATTTTCAAGGTCATCGAATTACATTAGCAGATCTACTCTCTCTTTCACAGGTGGATTGCCTTCATCATCTTCGGCCATCAGCTGACCAGGTGCCTGCCACCATACCACCACCGGAAGCCTGGCTCTTGCATCCCACAATGTCCAGCACTACCTCCAACTGTCACTAGCTCCTTCTACTAATCACATTTATAAGTCAGCATTTTAGCACTATAGCCAGTTCTGTTCAGAGAATTCTATACCTCTCTTCCCACTTGTGGAAAAAACTGTGGAGTTACATTTATGCTGCCTGGCTATACGTTTGACCCATTCAATGATTAAAGTCTAGGGCGGATATTGGCTGATATAACCTTTACGACTCTGGAATGGCTCAGTGGTAGCGCAGTAGCCTTGTGCACACAAGGTCTAGGGTTCGAATCCCGCCTACTGCTACTGGTAAGCGCAAAATCCATTAAGGCTAAGACAGGTAGAGGCTCAGTAAAACCTAGCTATGAGTGATAGTGAAGCGACAAGCAGAGAACGTATCTACAGTTCAATAAGACCTTCACTTCAACAATGTCGACCACTGCCGCGATTCAACACAGTCTTGAGGACGCACCCATGGCTATCACAGAGTAGCTACACTCAGAGGAATGACCAGCCAATATCCACCCTAACCTTTAGGGCTCTGGAATGGCTCAATGGTGGCGCGATTGCCTTGTGCACACAAGGTTGAGGGCTTGAATCCCACTGGATGCTACTGGTAAGCGTGAAATACCTAAAGATCAAAGTTTACTTGGCTCAACAATACTTCACCTCATGGCATGGCTACCACTCTCCTAGGATTAGTCAGATACATGGACTCTTTCATACTACGTGAAGAATCAGGCGATTACAAGCTAAACTTCCGAAACAATGTCGCAATTCAATCCACTTGTCACATCTATCAACTTTGAATTCAAATCTGGCTACACAGTATACTTTTCATGATGCAACAATGCTTCAAGCAGCAACTTCATTGACTTTCTTCGATGTGCTTCTTCTCTGTGGCTAGTTTTGCTCCACAACTTCTTCAACGTTCGATCCAAAATCAACGCTCTTGTTCACTGATGATGTTTGTTATCATAACACAAGGCTCATATATAAACATTCACTCGTCAGAAACTAACCTGTTCCTATGATGTCATGTGGTACACCTTGGGAGAATCCAATAAGCAACTGACCCTGATAGACTTCTCACCACTCAGACACTCTGTCTACTTACCTGACCATAGTGTGCAGAAGGGTTGCATCCCCATTCTTCGTTAATCCCCCCCCCCCCTTTTTAAAAAGTGATTGCCTTAATGAAGATAATCTAGCATAAGCACTACACTGCAACCATTTCTTCTTTAGCAATCATCCCTGCCCTTTTTACCTCATCCCCCTCCTTTTCCTCACCCTCACCCTTTCTACTCGCCGGAGAGTCGAAAGGACCCGGAGTTGAGTTTTTAATGTTAGTGTCCTCGGAGAATTGCTCAGGTCGCCTTGATAGTCGTAGATTCGTAGATTGCTAGATTGCATTTTTGGAGGCCGGAAGATTGAAATCACAGTAATATCAGACACTTCGACAATTTTCTCCGGATAGAACTTTGTGTTTCTAGTCAGAATTAATTGAAATGGGGCCCAGACAGTGTTATGGTGGTGTTACATGGACTGCTGAAGCCCATATCCGTTTTTCATCCCTTCATGGCCAAAATAGCAGATTTTCCTATCGTCGGTTTTTACAGCCCCACTGTCCCTGAAATAGGAACAAGCAAAAATGGATTGCAGTACCGCATAAGTCCATAGTACGGGAAGTACGAAGCGCCAAGTACCCGTTCAAAAACTGAAGAAATCCAGCAAAAACGGTGTTTTTCAAAATATTGCATGTTTGAGGGGCTGTAAATATTAAAGTTATACAGTAATGGAACATCATTTGCCATAACCAGTTAGAGCTTTTTGCTTTGTTTCTAGAAATAAAAACATGTCTGATAGAACAACTTTGTGTCTTTCAGTTCGTGGTTTAACTTTTGTCGACGTTATCGTAGAAATAATGTCACGTGATGTCAAATGTGCCAAAAATTGACGAAAATCCAAAAATAGGTATTGTTTTTGCGCAAAAAAATCTTAAATACCAGAATAGCTTGAAAACATATCTCACCATGAGTACAGTCGACAAAACGTTACAATTGAGAGATTTAAAAAAAAAATCGTTCAGTTAGATTTCGAGTAATTTGGCGTCAAAGTTGGACCATCGGTGAAAATGGCTATTTTTGCACTGTTTTTGCACCATGATTTTCAGAAAACCAAATTTCCCAATTAATCAATTGTTAAGGAATTGTAACTGAGTGAGAATGCTAGACCATCTTCTGGTCTACCAAAGAAAAGTGTTTTCACCTTGATGACGTCATTATTAACGTATGACGTCATCAAAATGAGGTCCTTTTCCCTAAAAACGCATCTTGTGACCCCTCCTAGAGAAAACCTATGACATTATAGGGCATTTTGACGGTGGAATTGGCTTGATAGTGGTGCAATCTTAATGTGTACCCAGTTTCACAAATTTTGAATCAGTTTTAGGTGATTTTAATCGCGAAAACCGAAAAAAGGCCATTTTTGGCAAAAAATGGCCATTCTTGCCCCCCTGAATACTTATGACCAATATGGTCATATCAAATTTTATGCAATGAAAGGAAACATCTGATGTTGTATTAATATGTAAGAAATTTTCAACTGATTTCATGAACTTTTCACGAAATGACAAGCTAAAAAATCTCGAAAACATGGGTCATTTTTCAAAATATCGATTTTTGCCATTTTTGCCCTTTTTTCACTTTTGATGGTGAATAACTCAAAAACCACAAATGGGCTAAATATACACTATGTACCATTAGATAGCACTAGCAGAGTTCTCAAGAATCAGACTAGTCACATGTCGGCAATGATGACCCAAAAATACCCTACAGTATCTGAGGGCATGTCGGACATCGTGACGTCAAAACTGCCGATGGGCAAAGCGTCAAATCAATTTTGAAACGAAGCCTGATCAATTCCCCATAAATGTCTGAATGCCAAATCGAAACGTCGGAAATCGAAAAAACGTTGTTTTGACTTTGGCCTGACGTTGGATTGGTGTAGGATCCGACATTTTCGACTAAACATCATTTTTCAAATGCGGAATTTCATTCTCTATTACCATGCCAATCTGTGGCCCCAAAACAATAACCGTTTTGAAAATATTGAGGTTTTTCTGAAACGCTACCATTTTTTAGTCAATTTTTAACTTCAAAAAAGGACATCAAAATGAATTTTGCTGGCATCGGCACCCAGCTCAAAAGTTGCGCTGTAAAATTTTCCTCGACATATGTCAGAACTGGAGACTTTAAGCGATAGGCTCAAGCGTGCCCCAGATTCCCCAGCATTCACAAACGCAAAGTGCGCTTTACCCTACACAGTCGTTGAGTATTTAATGTTAGTGTCTCGTCAATTCCTTAGGGAGGACCTAACAGTCTCCCCAAGCAATTCTCCGAGGACCTAACATTAAAAACTCAACTCCGTACAGAAAAATGTTCACCCCTCCTTCTTGAAATTTTTTGGAAAGTCTATCCCCCTACTTAAGGGGGGGGGGGGTCGTAAGGTTCACACTATGCTGGCTGCATGAGACATTTAATGAAGCAGCAGTAGGATGAGGCGTTAGTAATAGCACTACAATAATAGGGGTGGGGGGTGGGGGGTGGGGGTTTGGGGGGGCTTGGGGGTGGATAATGCCCGCAAGCATGGTTTTCTGCCGGCAGCGCAAAAAGTACTGCAACTATACGCCCAAAACTGCGGCAGTGTAACTAACTTTAATTCCCTGAATGGGTATTCCAAAACACATAGCTGTAATATCTTGGGTCCTTCGACCATAACACAAGCAGGTGGCCGATTGTTTTGACTGGCCGATGTCATTTATGGACAATTTTGGCTCATTCTGAGAAAAAATTGGCAGAAAAAGACAGTAACACCCAACTAATTCATAATTTATGACCATTTGATATATGCCAGGAGCCAGCAGAAGTCTTTCGAGTAGATCAAGACATAAAATTCACACCATCAGCACGATTTTGTAAAGTCAACCAAGGTCAGAAGTGCACAAACTTGATAAGGTCAACAAAGTTTTTCCAGGCCTTACTTCATGCTTCGTATATGGTCTTTGCACCAGAGCCCGATTTGCAGTCAAGCTTGCTTTCCATACTCTATTTTTAACTAATTATACGCACACGCAGTGTGAGCAACTAATTGTGCATCATTTACTAGAGGGGCAGCAAATTGGAAATAGGTATGCATATAAAACGTGCTGAGTCGTTCTGGTAATTTGCATGTGTGCATATTAGCAAGCTTAATAAAAAATTGCTGGACAGCATTACTCGCTGATGCAAAGAGTCTACATAACTTTAAATCGTGGAGGGCTTGATCAATGCCCCCCCCAGCTGTTTAGGGTTAAGCATTCTGGTAAACAAGAAACCGAAATCTTGAGATCCTACTTGCCAAAATAGCAAACAGAAAAAGGTATTGTGGACCAAGTCAAAAGAAGATACCTATATTAACATAAATTAAAATGGTGATCAGTCATTGAATCCTATCCCGTGCCACTTTGGGGAGTAGCAAAAGAGGCGACAAATTAATCACACTTATGAACTTTGTTCCCAGCCATTGTACACCCCCCCTGAAAATGATACTTCCCTTAAAGATGTAAGGATAATTTTTGGTACACATTACAAGGGGTTTAATACAAGGTTGCATCCCAATTTTGGTCAAATTTGAGGGTCCGGTTGTCTGTTTAGGGGGCCGGAACAGGAGCCCGGACACTGCCATACTGTAGATGCATGGTATAAAGGGCTCTCTGTGGAGGACAAATTGGTTAGGGCGATTTTGACACTTCCTGAAGTCCAATACAAATGAAACTTGGCAGGTAAATAGAGAATGGCAAGTTTATTATGTAGTCCAAGTTTTGGGGCAAAAAAGGGACAGCAAGGGTGTTTTACAGAAATGATCTGTAAATTAAAAAAAGGAGCACTTTTGGTAACTTTTTGGGTCTGTGAAATAGCTCCCATTTACTGAAAGCCACCAAACTTGGCAGACATATCACGGCTATTCGGAACAATGTTCTTGCCTAGATATAAGATGATTGGTGCGTTAGAACGGGAGACATCGACGAAAATCCTCACGGCCAATCAGATTGCTCAAAAGTGCCCCTCCGAAAAAAGCCCATATCTCAAGTACCAAAAGTGGTAGCGATTTTTGTGCCAAAAGGTGCTCAAATGGATTTTTGGTAACATAAAAATTTGCGCGCCTTCGACGTGCCAGAAAAATTTTTTCACACCCCCCTTACCGACCTCATTAAGGGTTAACAGATGAAGTCGGAAGAGAAGCCATGATGAAATGTTGAGCATAAGTACTGTAGCTTATGTTTTTCCACTATAGGAGCATTTAAGTGCAATAGCCTATTTGCTGCGGAACTAATTTGAGATCAGATGTATTGGCTCCCCTGCGATGGAGCAGAGGAAAGGAACGGCTTCTCTAGCCACAATATAGTAGCAGAAGGGAGCACCTCCTGATCTTTGGGAAAAGTCTTCTCTAGTCCCACGCAGCATGATATCAGACGCTGTATTTCTATGCATAGGAATCTTCCGACCTGATCCTACACGCAAAACAGTTTTCTCCTGCTCAAATAACTACCTCATCCTCCCTCTTGATGGATGATTGGCTCCATCTCCTCGGAAAACTTTATTTTGGGATGAATTTAAGTGACATTTTATAGTGTTATTGATTCTTTGACAGCTAAGCTAAAACAACATCAGTTCTGCTGACTGAATATTAGCATTCTTCTATTTAAACAAAAAGAAACGCATGTTCAATATAGCTGCAAAGAATAATTAGCTGCAAATAATTAAAGGAGAACTAATGTCAAGAAAAAATTTCAGCCTAAACGTTAGCAGTACGCATGAAGATTCACTTTTTAACAATTTTTTTCCATATTGCATCTTGCTTACGATGTCGTAATTTAATTTCAAAGTCAGTTTTGTGCTACGTTCGTCGCCATCTTGAAACTTCAGCAGAGCGGGAAGGTCTGGGTTCTAGTGCCGTGGTAAGTCGGTGACGTCCATCCCACTCCAGGAACACAACTCCTAACAATAAGAAAGCATACAGTAGGCCTATTGCGAAACGCAGAGCAAGACTGATCCTCTTTGCAAAAATGAAATAAATATGGTTTTACCTTTCTCCTCCCCCCATAAAGAAATGATGACAATGGTCAAACAAAAATAAATTGAAGCTACCACTTCGAACAAAATAGATTTCGAACTTAGCTTCACGCAAGTCCACCCTTTGCTAGTTCTCTTACATTTACTGCTTGCTTGTAGAACGTAAACAAAGAAGCAAGAAAAAAATCATTTCATTGATTGCAAAATCCAAATTCGAAACCAATTAATCAGTAGCCTGTCGTAACTTCCGATTTGATAAGGTGGTTTCTTTTTCGAATGTTAGTATTACGAAGAATGGTAGTTCATAACAGGTGCTGTAAGTCAAAATACTTGTGTTGGCTCTGATTGTAGATACCATACACAAATTTCGGTGCCAATACATGAACGTGACCTTGTGAATTGTATGTGGTTCTGCAGGTTTGGTTGGGTGGCTGTTGAGATAGATTGGGTTTGGAACGTGGATTGATAGGGATTTAAAGCTGCGAGCAAAGGTAGGACAATGTATCTAATGTTTATTATAATATTTCTATGCATACATAGTCCTCGTGTTTCATGTCTGGATTTTGTTTCCCGCTGATCAGTCAACACCATTGCAAGCTTAATACAACTAGGGTTACTTAATCTGTTCCTCAGATTCAGAGTAGAGCGGGTTCTGCTTAAGAGCTGGTCTATGGAAAACCATGTCGATTTTCAACTGTTGCAGCGCGGAAAGGCCAACCAAGATGGCGACGTGCGTGATGATGTTAAATATGTGAAAAATCCTATCAAAGAGACATCGCTGACTTGCAAAAATAGTGTACACGGCATTTTCTTATCATTGTCATGTACATTAGAGAAAATTTTGCACACCAATTAGTTCTCCTTTAAAGAATATTTGCTCGACTCCCACCCTAAAAAACACCAGTCTTGCTTAGTAGACATACACTCACCAAAGGCACTCAACTATGTCTTCAAGACTGAACTCATTGAAGGTATTTTGATGATGATAATGGGGATGATACCTTTTGCAGAGAATAACGAACGAATATGAAACTTAGTGCTATGTCAGGTCTTCATGCAAGGAACTAAGTAACAAGACTGCTGGCAGCAGTACTGACAACATGAGCATCCAATGTTCCAAAAAGGAGTTTCAGGACTTATTATTCTTAACATGGTATATAACTTACAATTATATGCCATAGAAATGCCTCTTTGAAAACGTGACACATCTAAATACCCTCTAATTCCGTGAAATACAACACCTTCAAACATTAAAAGGGCAGTATAAACACTCCATAGTGTAGCTGACAAATTTAATCTTGGACAGTTAGATTTGGAAATTTGAAGACCTCCACTCCTAACTCCAACCCCCTCCCCCCTTCCCCTCTAGATAACACTTGATTGTCATCAAATCTGCGTTGATCATTTTCATTACAAGAAATTTACGAATAATTTAGAATGACACACCATGCACCAAGGCAATCTTTTTCTATGTACAACAAGATTCAAATATGCAATATGTACACACACAACTACGATCTCAAACATCCCTATCGCCTAAATTACCCCCTCTCCCCTGCTTGATCTGGCCCCTCATGACAATTACTTTCAGAAATACATTTGACTTTCTCCATAAATCAAATTAACTGAACCTCCATAGTGAGACTTCGCAAACTAAGGCAAGGACATCGATGATTTTATTTTCGAACCTTGCATCAAATTTTTCTGACACTAATTTAAAAAGTCCAATTTAAAGAAACACAGAGAACGATAGGATGAGCCATTAGAAGAATCTAATGACAGCATAACGCTATGCATGCTCATGATAAGCAGCTATCGCAGATTTAACTTAACCTCATTAATATCAGACTTACAATGCTCCATGAGGAGGCTGCTCCATTCATGCACATGTCACCAAGTTTTGCTGTTCCAACAGCACCAGTAATTGCCCTTGCTCCCCT
>JAOBRC010570009.1:0-11119 GCA_027575255.1 Scolionema suvaense | reverse complement strand
CAACATAAAAGATCATTTCCACTCATTTGGAATATTAAACCCACAAAACATGAGGAGGTGGAATCCAACCCCCTCCCATCTGTCTACATGTTATTCTTGTGCAATACTTTTTCCTCAGCTGCAAGCCCACACCTTTTGTAGATGTTTCCGCAAATTTATCTATTTTTTATTTAAAATAAATTTGGCATCAATATCTACCCTAATTCCACATACATCAAATATTTTCAGGCAGCCACTGAACAATTTCCCATATGGCTGCTGACAAAACTCATGAATATATTAAAGACTACCCACCCTGTCAATGATCACTTGTAGCATGCAAATACCATATACCAGGACATTTCAGCTCTGAATACTGTTATGAGATGTTTTTCTTTATCTCTACCATGTTTCATGGGTGGGCCACCATCATTAGAGAAGCTACCAGGGGGTGGGGTAGAATTGCAGTACTACCCCGGAAAAGCCCATCCTATTCAGGTTTGAGGATGTTAGAACATAATGGGACTTTTAAAGATAGTGCCAGGCTTTTGCCCAGGAATTTCTTAACATTCAAGCCGACAAACATTACCTTCATTTCCCATCTCAGTTCAAAGAGAAAAATATTAGTGTATCATTTGTACAGTGCATCACAGTAGGTAAGGTAAACATCACTGATGGGAAGGAGATAAAGGCAATACCGTGCAACACGAAAGACTATCTGTCACATCTGCCCACTTGAAATATCAAAAACAATGCAACATCATGTGGAGGTCAGGGGTTTGCCCATGGTTTCCTGATGAGAGCCTACCCTGCTCCACAACCCAAGTTGACTGTTTGGCCTGCTACCTTTCACACCATTTCTGTGTTTCATTATTATACCATGATGATAACACTAAATGCAACAAGTCACATAAAATAATTAAATAAGGCAAGCATTGCTCGGTGAACCCTTGGCAGTCACGTACAGTTGAGTCTCAAATGCATTTCTGAAGAAACTTCCATCTCAGTTCAAAGTGAAGAATTGTCTTTATCAGCTGCAATTAGCATCACAGTAGGTAAGGAAGACATCATTGATGGACCGCTTTTGAAAACCTTAGTTCAACCAGTAACAGATCCAGATAACGGACAGAAAATACAGATGTTTCGAAGTTCTTTAGCAAGTAGATCCCGTCTCAGTTCAAAGCGAAGCATGGTTCTTTAGTGGTGCGACCAAACATATTACAGAGGGTGCCATTGGGAAACCTGGTTACCAGATATTAAGAGCCCGATCCACGTAAGGGTCACCCTCATACCCTTTCACTTGAAAAGCTTGGGTTACTGGTGCATTGATGACCATAGTATGGTAATTGTACAACATTATATGAACATTACATTCAAAACCATTATATAAACTTGAAATTCTTACAGGGACATTACCCAGCAGGTGTCTGAAAATATAAATGCGATCCATCATCTGGTAATACTTACGCAAAATTAGTTCCATCCAACATCAAAAACCAAAACATAGGTATATTGTAACTCAGTCTTGATATAATGTTTCTGGCAGATCGAAATTACAAGGGTTTGACCAGGATTTGAATTGGTAGTGGACAAGGAAATTCAATAATTGATCAAGATGAAGATATCATTCTTTCGGTGATGCCTATGGTTGAAATACTTTAGATTCAGAGTCCTAGTGACAGTACCTAGCATAAGTAACCTCAAAAGTTTGTATTTGAAAGGTTATAGAGGATCTTATCCCTTTAAGCACTGGACGATTTCTGTGGTGCAACCACCTGCTATGGAACTGGGTGCTTTTGGTGGTAATTTTTAACTCCCAGTGGGGAAAACTTAATTATGTTTTTCACCTATGGACTAGTTCTCCCATCTCAGTTCAAAGTGAAGAATTGTTTTATCATTTGCAAAGCACATCACAGTAGGTAAGGCAAACATCATTGATGGGAACATATCAACATAATACTTCAAAATTTCGCTAACTGCAGTAGAGTACAATTAGGATTAGAACCACAGTTTGAATAGCGAGTGGTGAATTTCCACTAATAATTCCAAGACAACTACTGAACAAATACGCACAAGAAACACTTCACATTACACATTTCTCACGGTATGGGTACGAAACATGATTAATGCTATTCCCAAAACAAAAAACAGACAAACCTGATACTGCTTGAAGTCCGTCCGTACTCTCCATCCTTTGTCATAAGCCAACGTGTGTCTGTCTTTCTGGAACAGCGTGTTAATTCTCGGGATTCCACGATCCCAGGAATCTTCCAAATCCTCCAATGTCAATCTTCGATTCTGGGCATTTGCTTCCTGCCGCTTCAGTGCATACTCTGCCCAGACACGCTGTGAGTCAATGAATTCGCTTTCCCAAGGTTGAACATACCGGTACAAGTTGGGTATGACCTGATCTTCGTCATGACTCATACCAGACCGGAAATGAGTGATACCAACATCTGTTTGTTTGGACCATCGGAGATCAGACTGAGGAATCAGTACGTGACCCATAGAAAGCATACCCAGACCGCCCAGTTCTTTTGGCGTGTAAAACACAACAGGAGGGAAACGACTAGGCATCTTTGAATTCAAACCAATCTTGATACGTGTTTGAATCTGTAAGTATAACAGAAAGAATCACTGTATCCAAAGAGCATTTCTTTATTTTAATTAATGAATCCAACACACTTTTCGTGTGAGGACAATATCACCATAGCACAGTTCTCTTATGATTTGATGCACTTCCAGAATTTAAAGAAGTTAAAAGCGTACTCAAAAAATTGACCGTAACATGCCCCCTGTAATTAAAAGAACATTCTATCTTCTAAAAATACACTAATTTGGAAATAACAAGCATGTTGTGCACGGAATGATGATAGGAAGAAAAAAGTTTCTCTTCTATCCAACACTCTAACGGTGATTGGAAATTATAATGTAGTTAACAATGAATCTGTATGCTGCAGATAAAAAGAATTGTCTTCATAATAGGTGCAGAATGTTAGATGCTTTGTAATACATATCTGCACATCAACATTATGAAGGCAATGTCAACAAGACTCACCTTGTTTTCACACTTGACAAGTAGATCCAGCAATTCTTGTGTGTTAACGACAGCTTCACGATAGTATGTCATCAAACCAATCAATGCTGTGTTCCACTTGTTTACAATTTTTGTGAATGTAGTTGATCCAGAGGCCATGAGAATTTGACGTACACGATTGTGAAATTTGTTCATGGACTCATCATCTACCCTCAGGAAGCATTGAGCAGTTCGTTCCTTTGTCACCTGTAGTTCAAAAGGAAACGTGACACAAACTGATACAAAAAAGAAAAAGAGAAAGATTCTTGACTTCGAACAGAGTAAGACTGAAACACAACACAGAAAATAGGACAAGCATAGGAAACATTAAAAGAGAATTTCAAATCAGAACATAGCATTACCTCATTCTGCAAGTTCCAAACTCCATCTTTAGCTGAGAAACTCTCATTAGTCATACGAATCTTTGGCAGCAAACGACACTCAAATCCACTCATATTGAATAGTAAGTTCGGATTGTCTTTACTGTACACAGAAACGAAGCTATCCTCCCATTTCAAGGTGGACACAGATCTTGGCACACGATTCTTTATATCCCAAAAGACAGCTCGACCAAGATTGACATCATGCTTCATCAGCCGCATGCGGGCATCTCGAGGCCAGCACTTCTTGTTGTTGTAACCAACAATATTCTCATTGTTTGGATCAGGATGCTCTGTCAGGTACCGTTGAATCAAATCTTTCGCTTCTTCAGCAGTGAATCTAACAAACACAATAAAGAATCAACAGTGCAACACTTTTGAAAGTTCTATGAAGGCATCAACTTCACTCAACAAGGGCCAGCAAAAGTGGTGTAATGGTGTCTGATAATCTGGGCTCCTTTAGTGTATCGTACACATATAGCATCCCCTCCCCATGTGATCATGCAGAGTATGAACTAGGCTTTTCTTCAGGAACATCTTTCCCTACTATTCTGCAGCAAGTACCATGTAAAATAGATTGCGTTTCGTATCTAGGCTATACACAATTTATCAAGACCAGGGTTCTATCCAGCCATTTTTATGTCTATGGTCGTACGGGCCTTCAAATAGCCGTCGGTCATCGGTCAATGACCGATAGAGAATTTGGTTGATGACCGCCAAATTTCCATAGTCAACTTCGTCAAATTTTGGGTTTTTAAGCTGGCCAAGCTGCAGCATGCACTGATATGTGCAAGAACTTACAATCTACTCACATCTATGCCCAAAAACAGTGCATTTCACACACTTGGAAGGGCGAAAACAAGGTAGCATCGCCTTGCTCAGCCATGTGAACTTTGAGTGAAAAATGCTGACTGCATGCCGTAGCTACTGCTGACTGCTCTTTTTTCATGCATGGCTACAATTACTTTCAAATGAAAGGAAAGGAGGAGGGACAGCATCTGCTTGGGTTTGCCAAGGAATTCCTTTGCTGTATTAATTTTAAAAAGTGTATCTCTGCTAATGACTTGCCAAGAATGAATTCATGCTCACTAAGGTTTTATGATTAATTAGCAGTTTAGTATTTAATTGAGTGAAAAGAAAGCCGTTCTTCTGACCTATCTGTAGTGTAATTACATTGAAATTGCATATTGTAGGTTCAATCATAATTAATAGAAATCTATTAACTATGGTTCAATGGAGTGACCGACTTGAAAAATTTATGACCAATTGAGTGAGCGTTGCTGTCGATTATATGACCGACGTTGCGGGAAAAGTTATTTGAAGGCCTGTGGTAATCTGAGCCATTTTACATTTTACAAATACAATTGCTTTTATTAATTCAAAGACACACGAAAAGTAGTCCTTAACATCTAACAATATGAAACATTTTGAAAACCAGACACAAACTCAAGTTGGAATGGCCCTCACCAGATGTGACAGCAAAAAAAACCTGCAAGATCTCATTTTAAGCGCCACGATGGCCAGAAAATATCTGAATCTCACTTCTAGTAATTGATTAGGGCAAAACATTTCAGCAACAACCATTTTCTTAGGGTTGTCTAATGTCGGACTATAAATCTATTGATTCGGTCACTTGATGTGTTGTTGTTATGGCTTTTTTAGTAGCTTGATAGGTTAGTTAGTGTTGACGATTGAGTCTGGGTGGTGCAAACAGAGGAAGTTAATATCTGAAAGATCATATCATCACCATGTTTTCTGGTATGAACTAAGTTTAACTGGAAAACAACCTCCGAAATACATTGAAAATCTTCTATAACGCTAAATGGATTTGATCGGAGTTTGGCACAGTCTAAAATTGGATACCATGAAAAATAAATTCGCAATAAGCAACTATTAATACTTGGTCACCATGGCAATCATAAAAAATTACAAACATCCAAATTAACCCTTTTCAGGCATTTCTTCCACACATGATACGAACCTGAAGAAGACATGGATTCTATCAATGTATCTTGAATATAGTCGAATTGGGTGAGATCCTTCAATCTCAGTGCTTTGAAAGGTCAAGAAATCATTGGGCATCTGAGGTGGGCCAGCCATCTCACTTGCACGACGCAAACCAAGGACCAGAAGATCCATGACGAGGCCATAATATTGCACAATGAAAGAGGAGAACTGCAGACCACGAATGATGCCGTACGAATTAGTGTGATTCATATCCTATCAAAAAAGACATCATTACAAACAAAAGCGGAGTTTCTAGGACCAATACAAACAAAGTGTAACTAGAACAATAAAAACTTTTAGCAAAGAACGACTCCTATTATATATCCCATATCTGAGGTGCCTACGGGAGTATGTATCCAGAAAAAAGGGGCTATTCTAAGACGAAAACTGCTTTGAAATGATGCGTGGCCATTTCTTAATAAAACATTCAAAGAAACTGTATACGCTATTAACTACACTGAACATTTTCGGGTCACCAGCTTTGCAGGGATTGTCCTTAACATTAACTTATACATAAAAATGTGGACTCCAGGCCCATATGATTGCCACTTATGGCAGCACTAATACATTTCAGCGCAGTCTCTCGTAGGAGAAACCTTGAAATAACAAATAAAAACAATAACAACAGAGACATGTCCCAGTTACCTTGTAGTTAATGACAACATTGTTCTTGGCAGTCATGTAATCTGCAATATTGTGATCAACAATCAACCGAAGCAGACGATTCAGTAACGTCAGATCAATTTTCTCGTAGATTTTGTCAAACTTTGACTCCATCATGACGTTGCACTCACCCTCACCTGTCTCCCACACATCTTGTAAGTTGTTGATGCCTGGAACACAACACAGCATGCTTACAAAATGAACATGCACAAGACCAAAAATGCAAGCAAAATTATTACCTCTGAATACTGCATACCATCATTTGTCCACTAAATGCACAAGATGATTATAATGATTCTTAAAACTCTCAATGTATGATAAAAAGAAGCGTTTTCAAAATTATATGACAATGTTTCAACCACTGGCTCGTCTCAGCTGGATAGTTAATGTAAAAATAATCGGAGAAGTTCTTTGAAAGAGATTACATAGTTCTTTGAAATGTTTCAAACAGAAGCACTACTCAGGTCAGAAAAGAGGTACATGTTTCTGAAAGGATTAAAAGTATTGCTTTTACCAGTAATCTACACGTAACTTTTGTTAGCATAAATACCCAAAGAACTTTGTCCTACACAAAAAAACTCTTACAGCAGTCTCACAGCAGCACTAGGAAAAGGCATGAAAGATACACACAAGTCTGGCTAATGTTGTCATCCGCCGATCGTGTGACAAAAGGCTAGCTAAGGAGCCTCCTGCAGCTGCAGGTTCACGGGGCCCAGAGGCAAAACTCTTGCATGAATTCTCAAGTAATGAAACAACTAAAAATTTTACCTTTCCAAGAAAGCTTTCAGCAGTGAAGATAACATGAGTTCTCAATTTTCAAAGTTACACTTACTAGCTGCAATTGGTGTTAGAAGGTTACAAAGTGTAAAAAAAAAGAAAAAAAAAGAAATTGGCGTAAGGCTGAAACCCTAACAAAAGGCAACCTGTGAAGAACTTCAGTGACACGTACAGCTATGTTTAGGTACTCTTCAACAGGGCCAATGTTGGACCGTAACTACCAATGATCAGTTTAGTGAGGCAAAACCAAGGCAAAAATCTCTTTGAGAAAAATAACATATGCTTACTGTCAGCGTAGTTTGTAAATCTTTCTGTCCCGCATAAAAAACTGTGTTCACGACCACAGGCTGCACGATTTTCGCTATTTTGGACAAGTTTGCAAAAATAAGGATAACTCTGAAACTACTCATAATTCGAGAAATATCAAACCCAATCTGGAAACTAGAAATAAAGTATGTTTCATTGGGAAATAGATAAGTACAACAGCAAATTATTTTTTTCGTATTGAATTTCTTACACAAAGAAGCAGTTTTGAAAAACCTTAGTCTTCAAGCAAAAACCTTCTATCGCGCTAAAAAAAAGTGGCAGAAAAATTCTGGCAGCAAGCGAGGAACAAGCTAATCTCGAACTAGTCCTACTATGTATCTCATGCAGGAAGTAAATAAAAAAAAACCCTCCAAAATTGTGGAACGGAAAAAAATAGTGCCGCTAACAAAATCCTGATTTTCTCCAAAATGGCTTCTTTTGGTGCAAGAAACAAATTTCAACAACTGGAAATTTCCTGTTCCAGGACACAATGTGCCCAGTCGACATTTTCCTAGCGTGATTTAGTGAGTGTACTGTGCTTTCACAATTAACTGTGATAGAGAGCATGCAGCGTTTGCGAAAGACCTGCTGATTCACCCAAAAGACATAGACATACGTCTTTCGTCTACGGAAAAAAGGCAGATATCGTCTTCCGGAAGGGAAAGGTTAAGAGGCAAAGATCGTGCTTTTAACATGCTACTTAAACTATGCACCGCAGATGTGCCCCAAAGCTTCACTTAAATTGGGGAAAACAGTTATAGGTACTCTTAATTTACTGAACAAGTACTTAACAGTTTTCCCAGGTGATTTTTCAAAAATCATAAACAATTTTAGGAGGGACTACGAAAAATATTCAATAAATGTCGTAGTAACAACATCATAGAAAGACGGTGTTTGCGTCAATGTGTTTAAATAGGTGAGTATAATGAGAGCTTTCACATGGTCTATGAAGGTAGTACATTCAACACCAAACATACAGTCAAGCACATCTTTGATGCAGCCTGTCAGTCCTAAAACTTCGGCACCTTTATGCAACAGCCATTAAACTAAAAGAGCTATCACCATAACTATGCACGTACATAAGAATTACATCTTTTAAGACGGGCGTAAACAAGAAGCCGCAATTTGCCAGCATAAAATATTACAATTAACATGCTTTTACAGGACAATTGTTTTCATTGTGAATAGCCTCTGTTTTAACAGATCATAGAACAAGATTCTAAAAACTAAAGACTGATTCTGACAGGTCAATTCTAAAGTCGTACCTTGACACCATTTGTAGACAAGCAGTGGGGGAGGTTCCGTGTCTGCAGGTTTGATCCAAGGAGGGAACAAGCGCCGCTTGTCAGCTTCATACCATAGATATTGATCTAAATAGGCATCTGTGATCTTTTCAAGAGGCTCCACATCGTGAACCGGAACAAGATGACTGTACAAGTCCATGAATTCAATACCAACCTGAAATAAGCATACAGTAAGTGATAAACAAGTCACATAATTAGTGGACTCCCGCAAAATTTATTGAGAATCCTTGAGTAAGACCAAAGAAAAAATAAGACAGGACCAAAAAGATTCACACAGCAAATAACAAAGAACCGATAAAGGGTCCTAGAAATATTGTGAAATAACCCTGAAAATAGCTAATATTGCATAAATTGCAACCTGCATGCTGAACAACATATTCTGAAGACATAAGGCATGGATCACAGCATAAGTAAGACGCCTGTAAGATCCACCCAAAAAATGGGAAAAAAAGGAAGAGTCTCTTTCAACATATTTGGAAAAAACTGAAAATAGTCACTTTCGGGCGTATATCACAACTTCCATGCTTAAGGTTTTCCCCAGACATGGCACATGGTTCATAACATCTGCAGAGTTGATTTGAAGAATCACACCAAAAATGCCATAAATGAATCAACCATTTATGCCGTGTTTGAAAAAAAAAACAAAATTGCCACTTTTTAACGCAAATTGCCACCCGCATGCCAAATGAGACTCTCACGAGATATTGCATATTGTTCATAACATGGACAGAGTTGCCTCTAATATTTGCATCAAAAGTGACAAGAATCCTATGAACAGTTTTTGACATATTTGGACAGAACCATGGAAAACGCAAATTTTGGAGGTAAATTGCCACCTGCAAGCCAAACGAGATATTCCGGAGACAGTGCAAATGGTTCATAATATATGCAGAGTTACCATAAGTATTTACCCCAAAAATGACCAGAATCGGATGAACAGTTTTTGTCATATTTGGAAAAAACAAGAAAAACGTCATTTTTGTGCGTTAATTGCCACCTGCAAGCCAAACGAGATATTCCGGAGACAATGCACATGGTTCATAATATAATAATATATGTAGAGTTGCCATAAGTATTCACACCAAAAATGACAAGAATCAGATGAAGAGTTTTTGACATACTTGGGAAAAAATATGAAAATCGCCATTTTTGGGCATAAATTGCCACCTGCAAGCCAAACAAGATTTTCCGGAGACAATGCACATGGTTCATAATATATGCATGGCAAATGGTTCATAACATGCGTACAGTTGCGTCAAATATTCACACCAAAAATGACAAGAATCAGATGAAGAGTTTTTGACATGCGTGGGAAAAAATATGAAAATCGCCATTTTCGCGCGTAAATTGCCACCTGCAAGCCAAACAAGATTTTCCGGAGACAATGCACCTGGTTCATAATATATGCATGGCAGATGGTTCATAACATGCGTACAGTTGCGTCAAATATTCACACCAAAAATAACAATAAACAGACTAATCGTTTATGACATATGTGGAAAAACCACTTAAAATTGCCATTTTTTGACGTAAATTGTCACCCGCAAGCCAAACGAGATTTTCAGGAGACATGGCATATGGACAAAATGTGCTATGTGTGCAGTTGCCCCTAATATTCACACCAAAAATGACAAGAATTGGATGAACAGTTTTTGACTTATTTGCAAAAAACTGTGAATAATGCCTTTTTCGGACGTGTATAAATTGCCACCTGCAAGCCGAACGAGAGTTTTCCCAGACATGACACCACTATTGCCCTGTAGTTTCACACCAAAAACTACAAAAAAATAATGAACAGATTTTGAACTATTCTGAAAAAACCCTAAAAATGGCCATTCGCCAAGAAAGCGCCAGAAAGCGCCTAGACAGTTGAAGCAGCTGCTATGCCTCCGTACGAAACAGCTTAGACAATACCAAATATGAGGAGCATGCAAGTGATTAGAATTTCACGCCATCATTCAAATGTACATGGAAGTGGCTGCCACACGTACATCACTCTTCTTTGTTCAGGGGATGTGCTTGCGGTAGTGAGCTAGAAATTTAAATTCATATGTTATGGCAGCTGAGAGCAGAAAACCGATCAGAAACTTTATACCAATTGTTTTCGGAGCAGAGGTAAAAACTAAGGAGAATATTGGTATCGTTGATGAACACTCATCTGCAGCTAGCGGATAAAGTCAACACTATTTTTAATGGAGTTTTCCTTTAAGAGAGAGGTATCGTTCATTGAACTCTTTACTTCAGGAGGTGAAAAAAAAGGAAGTCGGAGTATTTTAATCCTTTTAAGGCTGTCCAGTCAGAAAACCTACATCTCAACGTTGTTATAAAAACATCACACATTATTACAGACTTGCAAAAGCTTTGGCTGCCACAAAGATATTTTAACTCAAAGATTCTAGAAATCAATATTCATGAGCACTAGCTGTCTGGATGAATCCATGGTAAAGATAAGCATGTCACAATCAGGAAAGGGGGATAGAGTAGGAGTCCCGGAGACTGAGGAACATATTAATAAGATGAAACTTGTGTTTCATCTCTTAATAAATGGTGCAATCTAACCAAATACAACTTTTCTATCTTCATCTTTTGAACGCAATGCGATGGGCGACCCCGAAGTGGTAAGGCGG
>JAOBRC010569898.1:0-11120 GCA_027575255.1 Scolionema suvaense | reverse complement strand
GGAGTAAATCCATTTCCAGGAGTTTCCAGGAGTTTCCAGGAGTTTCCAGGAGATTCCAGGAGTGCTGGCCACCCTGAATTAAGACACTAGGCGGTGATATCAATGCTTGAGGAAATTATTCCCTGTTCAACATTGAATTCAACGGTTGAGACGAGACTATCATAACGCTTGTTTGCTGCATCAACCACCATTGAGAGATTCTGACAACTACTGAACTTGACTCTGATCCGTTGTTAATAAAATATCGTCGTGTCCTAGTCTGATAAAATGAGAGTTCATAGTGCTACACCATATATTTTTTTCGAAGCAGAACAATTTTGTTCCACTCACAGCGTATCACCCTGCACTTTGGCAGACAGTACTGTAATTCCTTCTCCTAGCTGTTTCCTGTTGCAATTAAAAGAGACATCATGAAAACACAGTAGAACTTCAATTCATCTTTTGTGCTTGGCATCAATGGATTAGCTGGTTGTCATGAGAACGCGTCAACCACATACCAATCTAAGCTGTCCATCATGCAGTACAGATCACCGAAGCCGGTTGGCCTTCCTTTTGGGCAGCTTGCAATATTAATTTTAAAATGTTTTTGCTTGCTACATTGAGAAAAGGATGATGTTTAGAGTTGATATTTGCCTTTATCACTGTCGTATCTAGCAGCGGGGATCAACTTGTTTTCAGGTCGGAGAGAAAAAGGCTGAGGGAACCAGGAATTAATTGAAGGTACTGCATTAGTTTTAGCGAGCCTGCAATACACTTTATTCACATTTCCTTACATAAAGCATGAAAGTAGAGAAATCAATAGGTGAAGAGATACGCAACACCAGAATAAACAACTATATAGTTCATAGCATACTACAATGAGAAAAACATGTACACTTCAGCAAAACGTACGGTGATTGAATGATAGCAGGCAGCTGTGATGATATACCCGAAAAGAAAGAGAAGTAAGACCATTTACCTTGTATTTAGCTGGCAATGGATGAAAATATACGAAACAAATACAAATAAACATACGCCAATTCTGTGGTTCACAGGAATCGCAGTCTGAATGGTCTGTCCAATAGCAATTATCTTCATGACATCTTAAATCTCCTTTGCATTCTACGTCATAGTCACAATCACCTGGAACAAAATAGGAGCTAATACATCACTATCCACCACAAACGCATAACCTGGAAGCTCTATGTAGTTGGCATATAAGAGTTAACTCCTCAATATCCAACACAGATGCATAACAGGAAACTTCATGCAGGTGGAAATATATGGCAGCTCTTGATTTTCCGAAGAATGAAGAGTAGCCAGCAAAAACATTGACATTTTTGCTGCTAAGAGAGAGCTTGTGAGTAGAATTTTTTAGGTATTTTTGCCATTCGATTCCAAGAATTGACAAGCAGCTATTGACACTCTATCAACTAACAATATTATCAAATAACCATATTATTGCCGTCCTAGGCATGAAGATGATATCTATGATTCCAATAAAACATTTTTTTCTTAATGTTAAAAAAAAAACAGACTGCAACTACTTACCAGCACCTTTATCACATTTGTTGTCAGCAGTACAACAACTCCAATCAACAGTGCCAATACAGCGTGGCACAGGACCTAGAACACAAACAAGCAGTAAACACTTAGTTAATTTCCCAAAATAAATCAATACTGGCAATTTGCAAAATAAAATTGAACTTAACCAGCCACCCGCAAGATGTCGTCTTATTGAAAATCAAAATTGTAGTGCAATACACAACTTTCTTTCCTATGATAAAAATCTCCAGGGATACGATTTACACCAAAATAAGATGGAAAAAAACACAGACCAAAGTATTGAGGAGAAAGAAAATCCTTTGAGTACAGGTAAACTCAACAATACAGAATGGAAACCAGAGAGAGGCTGCAGGTAAATATATAAATAAGCTTGCGTAACAGTCGAATGATCTTCGCAAGTACTACATTCCAACTGACCCTAAATTGCTAAAATTAGCCTACATATGCGCAAACGTTCCTATTTTCAGCCATCTTACAGTATTCATGTAGGCAAAATGCTGATAATCAGTCACCTGTCATGTGAAAAAGGGCTTACATCTTTGGAATGCGTGGATCAACCTGGATGAACTTTGGCCAGTATATGCATCAGTATATAAAAAAAAACAAAAAAAAAACACCAAACTTTGGGATTCTTGCTGTTTCTGAGATATTTTTCGATAACTTGTGAGGGGGCTGAATCATCCCCGGCATATAGAATAGGATTAAGAATTCCTTTAAATTTGCCTCTCTGCCTCGGTTGGCTCAACATAGGACCAAGAGTCTGTGGGTTCTCATTACCCGAAAAAGGATAATTTAAATGCAAGTCAAAAACGTGGCTTACCTAGTCAAAGGATCAAACAAACTCTTTTTACTATAGATTTTCTCAGGACCATACGTGATGACCCAAAATGGTGGAGAACGTACAGAATTTTGAGGTCGCTCACAGAAAATTTGCTTGTGTGTAAAATTTTCTGGGTAAGGCCTGTAACAGCTCTATTCTGGGTAAGGACAGTGGCTCTACTCTGAAATTTTCAGAGTAGCAAATGGTGCACCAACACAACTTGCAGAGACTATCAGTCTTGAAAAATGCCCTTCATGTAACTATTCTAATGTAATCATTACTTGCACCTTAAAAAAATGGTTTTGGTTGCAAGACAATATGAATTTTTATTCACTATCTGGAGATTTTCATTTCAAAAGATGTAGCAAACATATAAATTACTTGGTACTTGACAGCAATCATCTTGAGTGTCTGATCCATATATGCAATTATTAGTGCCACATACAAGGTATCCACGACATTCTGAATCGTCATCACAGTCTCCTGCAAAAATTACGATCAACGCAAATATCACCAGGCGTATCAGATGAACCAAACATGGCATGAATTCCGTGCAATGCTGCTGAATGCCGATGATTTGGGATAGAGTAATGAACTCCACAGACAAAGGCAAACTCTCTCCTGTTACAGGGTGGATGTAAACTATTAACAACAAAGATCAAAGAATTGCAATTTAAGTAGAACACTAAACTTTGTGTGTACAGGTAACTTTTGCTGTAGGCTAAGTAAAATCAAATCTCTCGAAGTTCTGACTGTAAACATGCTTTGCAGACACCCCTGCTACAAAGGTAGAAAACTGAGGAGTACAGATAACAAAATGAAACACAACACATTTTATTGTGCAGTTCTCAGCTATGCAGATATGATTTTTCAGGCATGAGCCACACGACGATCAAATTGATCTATCTACTAATAAAAATGCAGCACTGGAACCAGGTAGAAAGTATATTATGTTCAAGCGCGCTAAAAGAGGGAAAAATATTGACACTCAATCAAAATATAAAAATGAACATGAACTAAGAAACAGCTAAACAATAATGGCCTTGCAGAGGATTAATGTTATAACGAGAGACAAACGACCAAAAACATCATGATCTTTGAATACCTTCTCCTATGATGCAAGCTTCTCGAGGCTGGCAGCATGAGTCATCTCCATGGCAATCAAGGCTGTTATACCAATCTGAAAAAAAACATAAACAAATACACTGTCATTAACAAATAGCATGACAGCACCGAAATCCTTTTACAACTTTCCTTAGTTACATCTGCGTGTCATTGTGAAGGAGGCCTCAGACAGTTGCAACAAAGATATAAACAAAACTATCTGAAGGTTACCTAGGTGGTCAAGAAGTAGCAGTGCAGTTACATGAGGACGGCATATATAAAAATATGCATTGAACAGATGCAGCATACCCAAACGTAGAGCACAATACTTTGGCAGACAACATACAATTTGCGACTGCCATCCCTGATCCTACATCCTACTGCATTAGTTACATGATCTACCACAACTCAACAGATGTGCCTGCAGAGCAATGTGGTCATTTCTGATGCTTTTTGTAATGGAATTCAAGAGTCCCCAGAGTAACTTCCACAATGCTTCACTTATTTTTACATACTGATGACAGCAGTTTCATAGCAAAGACATGCTTCATGATATACATCACAACCTTGTAGAAATAGTTAGATTCATATAGCTATGACTTCTTTGAAGCTTATATACATGCCACTTTTGCCAACAGAATTGAAGTTCAAGACAGCAAAATTTTGCCATCGACAAAACATAACAGCCAGGCCTTCAATGTGACCAGTACAAACATCTGCCTGCATTCGAAACAACTTAAACAGCTTTGAGACGGGTAAAGATTCAGAAATGTCTCAGCAGCTTCACATGGAGAGAAGAGCAGCAACCGACATCAGCAATCCAAGGAAACTCCACACCACCATACGACTTCAACTTAAACAGCATTCAGTTAACACGCACAATGCTGCACATAGTAATTGACATTCGATTTTCAAGGACCTACCCAGAATTCATGGATCACTCGCATTCGTTTCAAGTCAAAATCGATCTCCTAGTCACACTCACAACCATGCTTCATAATGGTGAAAGTGTATCACAACAAATTCAGTTCTGAACAACCTCCTACTGATTCTATTGCCAAGAATTGGGATTACCTACCACAAGGGGTAGCCATGCATAGATGATGATAGGGTGTACATAAAACCTACAGTAGGGGGGACATATTATCTTCTGAGAGACCAGTACTACTTCTAATGCCATAGACTCACTAGCATTGTCGCAGAACATGGCAGAATTTCATAAAAGTGAACTTATTAAAGTCAGTAAGAGCACTAACCCTATTTTAACTGGGGGGCATATTCCCCCCCCCCTGCTACAAGAGTTGTAATAATGTCTAAATGCAAAAAGGAGAGGCACGGAAACTTCGTGACTTATAATATAATTATATAAGATAGAGTGAGTCAAAATTTGAAAGTTCCAAACGCTATAGTTCCCTAGATATGAGAGTTTTACTCATGGGTACTACACCAAAATTTAGACCGAAATAGCTGTTTTCACACCAATTTCGATAAATATGAGGGCAAAACAGCACTGAAATGTATGTCACAGGTGCATTTTGACTTTAAAACGAACTAAATATGAACCTAGAACCAATTTTGAAATAAAACTTTTGTTCTGAAAATTTTACGGAATTTCGGTGCAAAATCGTTAAAATGATGACGTCATAAATAATTAATGAGCAGCCTTCTCCCTGAGACATGCCTGATCGCGCGCGTGCCCACTGGCACACAGGCAAACTGTCACACTATGAGCGCTAGTCTTTGTCAGTCAATGCACAAGCATATTTCTCATGCAATAGAAAATCGCGTGGGTGAAAATTTTAGTTGCTAACATCATAAATAAGTCTCAGATTTCCAGCTCCACAGATTCAAGAAGGCTCACATAAGGCATCTAGAATTAGTGCATGAGTTTCAGACGGCTGACTCACTTCACTAGTGACTTGCACTAGTCATCAATCCAGTATTGTAGTACCATCATTCCCCTGTGAAGCGTATTTGAAAATCTTTCACAAGCTGTGAATCATAATGCTTTATTTGGAAACTTCACAAAATGTTATGATGGAGGAGCTACACTGGAGAAGACTGCCAGATTTGAAAGCATGGTTTGTGGTTCGAGGACATAAAGCATCTCCTTTTTGCAAGGAACATAATCACTGCAGCCCAGGCAGTTACATGCACGATAAGTAGTGCAGGCATGAGAATACTCCCAGAGAAGCCTGAATGAGCTTCTGGGTACTTTGTTAGCGCAAAACAAAAGTTTACTGTCCATACTATATGATCATGACAAGTTTAAAGCGTAACAGACCATCCAAACAGGTTTTAGGTAGTAAAATAAGTTGGCTCAGAGCCCAGTTAAAATATCGTTAATAGAGCAGGTAATGAACAGTCATGTCCCACTATTGTTCTGAATCACTGCGTCATCGTATATACATTACTCATTGTATGTTTTGCAAAGCATAAGAAAAGTGCAGTGGGTGCAGCAAAATATCTCACCCTCTCCTCCATAGGCGCAGCAGTTGCCATCATCGGTCCAAGCACATGCTCCTTTCTTGCAAATCAATGTATCCTCGCACTGAAGACTATACGTGCAATAACCTACAAGACAGAAGAAGAGAGGGTCATTAAGAAAATAAATAATACATAAGCAGCAGTCTCTCACAATTCTCCATGACATAGATAAAGATCAGTATTTTTTCTTTAGCAATTAAATCATGATCAAATTACAATCATAACTAGAATTGGAATTTTACTTATAAAGAAAGACATAAATATATCATTTTTTACATCTTGATACTTGCCTACCTGCATTCATTGCTCCTCAACATTGAACGTAAGGCAATACAGTAAGTGAACCTTTTATGTCAACACTTTTTCCATCATGACCCTGCCAATAATATCTCGGACAAAAGCCAGGTCACCCAGCAAAACCCCAGGTCGAGTAACTTGCGGACTGAGTTTATCACTGGCTTTCTCGGAATGCATACTTTACTTGTATTGCATGCCTAGAAAATACCTTACTTTCTCGGGATATCACTTGAAGTAAAGCCCGAGTTTTGGCCAAGTACCAGAAGATCGAAAAGAAACACGAAAGAGCTGTCCGAGGAAATACCTTACTCCTAGGGATAATCTCTTCAAGCATGTCAAGAGATTTGTCCGAGTGACTGGGGCTTGACAGAAATGTCAGAGAAAATACCTTACTCGCTAGGGATGGCCTTTTCAGATATAGCCCGAGATTTTCCCGACTGGCCAGGGATTGAAAGAATTGTCCGAGAAAATACCTTACTTGCTAGGGATGGCCTTTTCAAGCATTGCCCAAGATTTGTCCGATAGGCTGGGCATAAAAAAACTGCCTGAAAAAATACCTTACTGGCTCGGGGCTAGGGAGCTACTTCGTGTTGCCTGAGGCTTGTCCGACTGACAAGGACTTGCTATGAAATGTCCAAGAAAATACCTTATTTGCTCGAAATAAGTCACTTGGAACATCGAACGAGCCTTATGCTCATCAACTGACAAAGAGCTTGAAAACATTCTTTCTATAAACTTTTGAAATTGCCGTCAGACCTTTTATAAATTCCGCTTCGATCATAATACAGTTTTTTTAATCAGTTCATAAAACCTTTTGCAGGAATTATGTTTTGCAGTTGGAAAAGGATTTGCTTCTTATACCTATCTTTTCATTCAGTTGGTTGCATCAATGTCTGAGTCTTTCGCTATTCTTATGCATTTCGTTTTTTCTCGTTTTTTTCAAGACTAAATTTTAATTTAAAGGCTTAATTTACCACGTTATCAAGCCGTACCTTAAGGGAAGAAATTTTCGTGAATTGATCTCTCGAAAAGTGCGTTTTTCCCGGAAGAAATTTTCGCGAATCAAACATTTTGTAAGAGTTTTGCAGAAGAAATTTTCGCGAACCGAATCAAAGAAAGAATAGTAATTATCAGTTTTTTAAAGCCCAGTTGTACTTTCCCTGTCTGATCATTGAGAAATCATCAAAAGAAATACAAAAAAAACAATATTTGTCTAGAATTTGACCAACAATAATTCGAATTTCGCGAAAGACTTTTACGAATTTCCTCTAGGGTTGATTTCGCGGAAGAGATTTTCACGAATCGAATGTGTTATCTGAGTTTTGCGGAAGAAATTTTCGCAAATTGGGCCTAAATTCGCGAAAATTTCTTCCCTTAAGGTAGTTGGAAAAAGATGAAAGCTTTTATAGATTTCCTACAACATCTTGCTGAAAGTGGGAAGGAACTCTATCTGCACCGTCAAGTTTGGAGTTTCTCTGCGGTTCAGCTTCCCCGATATCTTGCAAAATTCGAAGTCAACCAAGTGTGAAACGAGCTAACTTCGCGACTCCTGGCGTGTTCAACTACCACGTAGACGGCTCACAGACAGCAGGCTTTGTACACCCGTCTGACAGACTATCGAGACCACCATCAATAGCTGAACACTGCGGAGCGAAGTGCCTCTCCAATTACTTTAATTCGTAACTTGTAGGAGAATGTCACACTAAGTCTGCATTGTACAATGCATTTACAGACGAGAACTGCAAGAAGAGGGGATTGGGAGGCGTAATGTATTTCTCTTCCCCGTTGAACTTCGAGTGAAACTTCTCGGCTATCTATTTTCTGAGTTTATCAGCTACGGTTCTAGGGGAAGCTGTGAGCGGCCCATGGGGGACACCAAGGCAGAGCCCAAAAAGCCACGACAATTTCAGGTATCCATTTTTGTAAAATGCACTATTTGGTGCATTAAAAGACTTCGAGAAAGTTGATCTTAAATCCTTTTATTCGCACTTGCTGAAAGTTACTGTGGGATATGATCAAATCAGTTGTTCTGTCATCCTATGCAGTTATATCACTGGACACATAAAAAATTTAGGCATAACTAAAGTTTTTGTTGCACTTGAACATATCCGGAAAAGACACTTCCCAAGATAGATACCAGCCTTGCCAATACAAGTTTCGGTTTCATGCACACATGCGGCTCGTTGAAATAGTTGCAAGAGCTAGCTAGATAATGCTTGTCTTTCAGGCCCCACTGTCGCTACCAGTAACAGAACTGAGTTTGCCACCTCTCATTGTTGGCATCATGATATTTAGGTCAAGGGAGTTCATGGGCACATCCTACAATCTTCATTGCTGGGGTAATTTTTTTGTGGGACTGGGAGAGCAATTTTCTCCACCAGATTCAGTTTTCAAAACTCAATTCAGATTGCGTTTCCCCCCCCCCCCCCACCACCACCACCACCATACGGTGTGGAAACATGCTTGGATAAAACACTGCAGAGTGCCAAAGATTCAGGTGCATGCAGCTGTCTGAAGCTACTGATGTGTGGTAAACTTTGCAGAATGGGATCCTGGGTATAACGTCAAAGGTCTGTGTCCATTCGGTTTGGTTGATTTGTGGCAGTAGTTGAAATAGTTGAATTGCTGTCAATTGCTGCTCTTTTCTAGATGTCAAGCTGCTGAGAAATTACGGAATCTCTACAGTATGAGTGGGGTCGTCTCTAAAGTCCGACATCTCTATAGTTCGAATGTTGTATCGTAAGTCCGAAAGAGTTTTGTTAGTCTGAATGTGTTACCGATAGTCCGAAATGTGTGTCAATGTTCTGAAAAGTGGCAATAGTCCAAAAGCTCTTAAGTCCAAAAGATGTACCCTTCATCCGAAAAATGTATCTTTGTTCCGAATAATGCATCTAAAGTCCAAAAAAGGCACTCGAAAAGTGTATCTATTCTCTAAATAATGTGCCTAACGTCCGAAAACGTGTGTTGGTAATCCGGAAGATGTTCCCACACCGTAGTGCTACACGTTTTTTTTAAAGCTAGGCCCAATATTGTAATTTTTCATCGAGTTGAGCCTGCAATTGGTTCTTAGATGGTTCTTACTTTTCCCGCAATGTGAAAAATCGATTTATACATTATGCAATGTTTCCAGCCTTAATACATCACTTTTTGCCAGAAATTCCTATTGCCAAGCATTTTTCACCAAACTAAACATTTTTGTATTGGTTCCTATGGAAATGTAATGCCAGCCTGCAAATTTGAAATGCGCGTAATTTGCAGATCAAACCATCTGTGGAACAAAAATTTGGAACCTCTCCCTCTCTTGTTCTCTGTCCAACGAATAGTTTTTGTCCAAAACAAAATTTAAAATTTGCCTACCTAAAATTTGTTCTCCTGCTTATAAAGTAAGTCTTCATCACCTGTTGGAAAATTCTTTACCTTTCGCAGACCGAAAGTTTTTGCCAACGAAATCATTTCACCCCAAAACATAAAAGAGCCATTGGCTTTTGCAGCAAAAATTGGCATTGATGTGAAAACACACACATGCAACCAAAGAGAACTATGTGTTTGAGGTATTTTGCGAAGAAAAATTAAAATTGGACTAAATTATTCGTTGGATAAAATTATTGGTCATACCAAAGTGATAAGATTTTATGTGGATGACGAATATTTTGTCCGGCGAATAACTTCAACCGACATTGTTTTCTCCAAGAAGGTATGTCTGAGTTTTCATGTCCGACGGTTCTGTTTGAGAAAACTAAAACTTGGACATCTGACAGAACACTCATGGTCAAAATCAAGCGCCTTCACTCTCAAAATTTCTAAACCAAAAGAGATCATTCCATTCTGCAAAGCTAAGTATTCCAGTACGGGCTGTTCTTTTCTACATCAAAATATGTATAAACTGATTTTTCATGTTGCCGGAAAAGTAAGAAAGATCTAAGAACCAATTGTAGGCTCAAATCAATGAAAAATTAGAACATTGGGCCAGACTTAAACAAAAACGTGTAGAAGTACAGTGTGGGAACATCTTCCAGATTACCAACACACATTTTTGGACTTTAGGCACATGATTTAGACAATAGATCGAACTAACAAGCTTTCAGACTATTGCAAACATTTTCAGAACATTAGAGCACAGTTTTGGTCTAACAAAGCACCTTTCGGATTAGCATCACTGATTTCGGACTAGTGCAACATCTTTCGGACTATTGCAGCAATTTTTGGACTATTGACACATTTCGGACTACCAATGCATTTTTCAGACTTAAGACACATAATGCGGACTATCGATAAATTTTTCGACCAGTCGAACATCTTTCCGACTATTGAAACGCATTTCGGACTGCTAACGCCTTTTTCGGACTTAAGATGCATAACTCGGAACATAGATACATTTTCGTACTACGGGGTACATCTTTCAATCTAAAGAGCTTTCTGACCATTGCTACTTTTTGGAACATTGACACATACTGTATTTCGGACTATCGGAAACACATTCCGACTAGCAATCCTGATTTCAGACTAGTGGAACGTCTTTCGAACTATTGCAGCAATTTTCGGACTATTGAAACGCATTTCGGACTACCAACGCCTTTTTCGGACTTCAGATATATTATTCGGAACATAGATACATTTTTCGGACTAAGGGTTCATCTCTCCGACTGAAGAGCTTTTGTACCATTGCAACTTTTCGGAACATTGACACACAGTTCAGACTAACGGTAACACGTTCGGACTAGCGATACTCTTTCGGGCTTATGATAAAACATTCGGACTATAGAGATGTCAGGGTTTTAGAATAGGACCCATATGAGTACGTCATAAATTTTTGGTTATTTGCAAAAGTGTCCTAACAAAATAGGTCATGCAAAACGTATAGTACATT
>JAOBRC010569787.1:0-11121 GCA_027575255.1 Scolionema suvaense | reverse complement strand
TCCGGCAAAGTGTCACCACGGCAAAAGAGGCTGTTTCTTTAGATGTCTCCGATGGCCAGTCTTGGTGTGAGTATAGTGTACATTTGAACAAATTTCTTCACTAGTAATACAATCGTTTGGCTTTGTGTGAATACCTTGTTACATCAAATTAAGCCGCGTACTTAATTATGCCGCACCTTCAAAATTGCGGCTTAATAAAAACGAGGCTTAACCAATGGTGCGGCTTAATAGAACGTGGCTTGTTTAAAGACCAGGCAAATCATAGAAAAAGTCAATTACTGCTGGATGCTTTTGTTAAATTCACTAGTCACTTTCATCATCACTACTTTCTACCATGGCATCAAGTTCCTCTAAATGTCCTTGCTTTCATCAGGATAGTTGTAAAAGTCAATCTGTTCAACTTTTTTGTCAGTATTAAGTGACTCCTGCGGCTTAATTAAAGCCTCATAAACCCCTAATTTTGCCAGAGTGCGGCTTAATTTAATGTGGTGACATTAGGCACGGGGCTTAATTTGGCGGAATAAGGTATATTTTGCATTTGAACATATTTCTTTACTAGTAATACAATCGTTGGCCTGTCTTGGTGTGAGTATAGTCTGCGTTTGAACAATTTTATTACTACTCATCCCCCGGCCATCTAAACCTCATCAACTGGCGCAAGCAGAATATAGGGTTAGAGGATAGTATTGGCCCCTTCTGTCGCGTTTCCTCCATAGCGTTTTTTTCTGGAGTTAATTTCTTTTAAGGTTGCTCAGTACGTACTCCGTTGAAATGAAGCAATTTATGGCAGGAGATAGAATCACATAATCAAAGAATATTATTAATCTCATTTCAGTTGTTCTTGGGAATGCATACCTAAGCTTGTTTTTCTTTGCTGGGCAGAATCCATCATTCCTAAAGCAATGCATGGCTTCATATGCAAGAGCCGTAAGTTAATCATACTATGTCGTATCTTATCTGCTGTGTCGTTCCACTCACAAAGTTGCCCCATGATCTCTGTCATACCCTGCTAAGACATTTTCTAAGCTTCAAGGGTACTTTCAGCAACATCGTTAGGATTTCTAGTTGATTTTGGTGTGTTTTTGCCCGGTATATGTACAGTATAACCATTTGCACATTATAATATCTTGGTGCAAATAGTATTTCAAGTAGGTTTTTGTAGGTGCTCTGTGCATCTATTCATCGGCTGAGCGATCCCTGTAAAGGAAAAGAGGTCAGTGAAATAGCGGTCCTCTTTGGAGGGTTTTACTCCTGTGTTAAATTTTACTTCTCGTATTGTCATTCAATACACTTAGGTGTCTTGTTCCTATCTTCATCTTGAGCAGATGGTGTTGAAAGACTTCGCTGATGTATTGCAGGAGGCAGGCTATGCTTTCTAAAGGGCCCACAGCGGATCGCAACCATCATATATATTGCAAGTGCTCGCTGTTTGGGTAATTATCAACAGTTCTCTGACATTAATCTTGTGTCGATTTCTCTTTGCGGTTGGTCAATTCCCAAGCTCGCCTCATATCGTATTGAGTCTGGTAAGACTTAGAACAAATCGACAACAGTATTGGAATGCGACGTTCGCAGATCCTCTAAAATTAGTTGCGTCATCCTTCTTTTTGATTATATATGTATAGTCACTTCTTCTACGTATTGTAAACTATTCATCTGCGATATTATATTCAGGGTTGCCTCATGACCTGGCAAACCAAGAAAACCTGTGGTGTTGCTCTCCTATATGCATAGCGATAGAAGCCAACTAGAAAGGTTCTAACAAAGCAAAAGCTGTACTGCACTCTTAAACTTTCATTGTAGTGTTCTTTGAAACATAAAAAAATAAAGTTACTTGACTTGCATCGTGTTAAACTTGAGTATAGTTCAAGTTGCCAAAATATTAGTCGCAACTGCTGCAAATACATACTACAAACACACTTAGCAAAATGGCTGATGGTAGCGGATGCTGAGGTTTACGAGGTTATTGAAACGTAGAACATCATAGAAAACGTCACTCGGCAGGACTAACGTCATTGCGATAAATACTACTGCAATTTCATATCCTCGTCTAATGACCTCTCCTATTCACTGAGAGAGGTGTCTTTGCTTACTTTCATTGGTGGCGCTTAGATGTTTTCAGTTCACCAACCTTCGGAAACCACATCCCTGTACTGATGCATTTTTCTTGTTACTGCGTTTGTAAGATCATTAAGATCACTCGATAGTGGCTTATCATATATTGTTGTTGGATAACCAACAAGGGCAGCTCTTCATTTAACTATTTAATTTTAAAGATCAAACTCTCTGTAAGACTTGTCTGACTCATGGCTTAGCTTTCTGTTGATATTTTCTTAAACTTTTTCTACTTCATCAACACTCCAAATCAAAAATTGTGAAGGGGTATGTGAAAACCAACTGAAAGACTTACGTTGAAGGTTTTGTTCCCTTTGCTGACTGCGCGGTTGAGGAAGCCGCCACAGAAACAGGGTTAGAACCTGACTGACTGAAGGACAGAGATGACACATTTTGCAAGCAGCCTCATGTAAAAAGATCTCCGATGCCTGGTACGACTTGTGAGTGTCGTTACCATCCACAAAGGGATAGAGCATGATTTGATCTGTGACTTTGAAGAGGCTTTTCAGCTGATTCATCTGTATGTGTCCAGGACCGATATTAAAGGGGCATTGCCTCAAAATTTTTTTATTTTACGATCAAGATCTATTGATTTTGTCGAACCAGGCATCCAAGTTAAAAAGTGACGCAGAAACCTAGAAGTAAAATTTTCCTTTTTACTGTTCTGTCATTGATACCGACAAGCTTTCGGTTAGACGATAATGCTGCAATTACTGGTAGATGAAGCCACATTGACACACTATTACTTCCTGCTTCTAATGCAAGCGATGGAAATTATTCACTTATACCAAGAACTAATTACTTCAACTGGTCATTAGTTTTGCAACTCAGCTAAGCGGCCTGTTCTTATTCAACCTATTCAAAATTATTGTACGGAGTTTGTTGATTACTGCTTGATTTATGCCATGCCGAGGAGAATTTCTGTACTCAAGAAATAAAACTTCTCATCTCTTGCAAGTCAAGTGTAGTTAATCTTTACCTTTATAACCCTTCTGGAACGATTTTGGCACTTCCACTAAGATTAGTGTATGTTTTATTGCAATTTTCACAACGTCTTTCGATTCTCTCCATTTCAGTAATAAAGTTATCCACTTCTGTTCTTTTTTTTTTTTTGAGATGACAGTGCTTAGAACAGTTTGTATCTATAGTCCAGGAGCAGGAAATTGTGGGACACATGCATTTTTTTGGGGGATAGATACGTTCATTATGATGTATGGATTGAGAAACAGTTGAGTGCCATGTTGCACACCTTTGGCATTTTCACAAGGGAGGCAAAATCAATTTTGGCGGATTTTCCTGAACATGTGATGCTGAGTGCTAGCACCATGAAACATGTTTAAAGCTGTATCCAGGTCGCAAATCCTGGTCCATGGGTTTTCTTGCCACTTCCTATAAATTAATTTTTAGATCTACTTATGGTCTGATAATTTTAGCTGCCATTAGCTATTGTCATTGGTTTCGGTGAATTTTCCACACTATACTCCTGCTAATCCTCAAAGTTTCTTTCAGTTGTAACGAGGTCCCATATCATTCTGGTTCCTTTCCTTTCATCGACAGAGTTCTTCCCTTGCCTGTCACTCTCCGGGGTTTTGCACTCATGTATGCATCGCTTACACCTGATGCTATATCTTTCATTACACTTAGTGTTTTGCACTTTCTTCATAAACGCTCAACCTGGACAACATATATACCCACTGACGTGTATATATGCTGTCAGTCCTGACTCTTAACCCTAGTTTCTGTGGGGTCAAGGGACGCCCCATTTTAGTGGGGGGGGGCAACAAAGCCTCCCCTACTTTCCTAAAAAAACACAACGGCCACACCCAAACCAATAGCATGTACTTATATGATAACTATTGAAGTTTTAAAATATACATGGATACGTAAATAATTATCGCACAATTGATGTTAATGTCAGCCCAACTACCATTAGTTAAGAATTTTGCTGATTAATTATGCAAAATTTTGATGGCCTTAAAAATTTCTTCTGATTGTTCTGAAATGTTCCAAATAGTGTAGATAACCTATTTGGAATGTAAAATCTTGTTTTTAGACCCAAATTTTCTGATTATTGCAGAAAAGTGACGCTTTTCTATAAATCTGCCTCCAAATTTGTCAATTTTGAGCTCCAATCGATATCAGAAAACTGTGAGATCTTAGAACCACTTAACCTACGGAGCTGAAATTTGCAGTGCAAATGTGCGATAAGTAAATATTGTCACCAAGTTTCATTACTCCAGAGTTAGGCGTTCGGAAGTTATTTTCAAAAAACACTAGGGGCGGGGCAAAGTGCTCCCCTCCCCCCACCGCAACAACTAGTAGGGCTAAGTGAGTGCCACTTAGGACAGATGATGCAATTATATGATTTCATGATCGTTCACGAAAACTAAGTCTAGAAATCATTTTTTTTGCCTTATTGACTCCGAAATAAGTGCTAGTGCATGAGTCCATATCCAAACCTTTCCTCCAGCTTGGGATGACCCCAGCAAAGACCCTCTGTACTCAACGTCGTAACATAATGGTAGATGCCATGATCATGCGCTAATAGAAACTTGTTGGCTCTTGATTGTTAAAATAGAAAAATGGAACCACTATTTGTATAAGTCCTTTTTTCAAATGATTTACTGCTTCGTTTTTTTGTAGGAGAAAGATCCATTGTCGATGGACAACCCTGACTTGCATTTCAACAGAGCAATGGTTAGTAGATCTTCATGTCTTCCTCTGTTTCTGTTACACTCTTTTTTTTTAATAAAAACCAGAAAATTTGAGGTAAGGCTTGTTAATGGCATTTGAGTTCATACCTCGTACCTTTTTTAAATTTGAACTTCTGCACTATAAAATATTGTTGCTGTTTTTAGTTTTTGTGTTGAGGCTTGTTCTTAGATTTCCTTTTTTGGCAAATTTGAGGCATGCGTTCTGTTAGCGTATCACAAGGTATGAAAAATCAATTTTCCGTGCTTAATTTGTCTATAGAATTCAGTGGTCATAACCTGTGTTCTGCGGAGTGCTGGGCCCGTAATGCATTTAAAGTCGCAAGTTCTCTAGGGCCAGCGCAAGAAAACTCTGTTCAAATCCAAATTTTTACTTATTAAGAACGAGTTTCTATTTTCGCACTTTTTTCTACCATGATGACAGATGTTCTACCTATAACAGTGCCAGCATATCTGAGATAATTCCACAATTTAGCTCATGCAAGATAAGTATATAAAAATCGATGCTGCTTTCAAAGGGGAGCCCATCTCACCCCAGTGCCTATCTTACCCCACTCTCCCCTACCAAGCACATTCATGTTCCCTTACCTATCGAAGTGGGAAAATGAACGTGCAAATCCTTGTTCTTCTTTAAATTGTTCTCTACATCAACTATTAGACCCTGTTTTGGTGCCGACGCGAGCTGTAACTTTGAGCTATTACGTGCATATCATAATTGAACAATTTAGAGATATTCTTCGTAGTTCTACACTATACCTACAGTAAGAAAAAAGACAGAAAGACTGCCTTTGCCTGCAATATTTTTCCAGTCTGCAAAAGATCAATAGGTTTGTAAACTCGTCCTCTGCTCCGCTCCCTCTGTTTGAACATCAGAGATACTTCAATTAGTCATTGATTATAGTCATCCCCATCGAATAATGCCCCATTTTGAGACAAAAAACTAGTACGTTCCACCTTTCTCCAATTGACTCGTTTTTTGTAAGGAACCTGTAAATTCAGGCTGCAGAATCAGATTGTTGTTGAAATTCTTTAATTTAGGCCATTGTTCTCCTTCTCAACTCCCCCTGTATTCCATCTTGTTTTGGTAGGAACGGAATTCACAGGAACGCTGAATCTCATATCCTCAAAAAAACGATTAACAACAACTCTGGGTTGGGAGATACTCACACGTACGCTGCACAACTTATCGTGAAAGGTGAGAGCACACGGTTAGCAAACTTCAACAATATAACACTTGTCTCTAAGTAATTCTGCATCCCACTAAAGGCACACATAGTTTGCAGAGGGATTTTTACCCCCAATTTTCAAACATACCCCCCCCCATTCAGGCCTACCTCAACACACCCCCCGTTATTGGTTTTCTCATCTGCGGAAAGAAACGTACCACATACCCCTAACTATCAAACTATAAAATGGTACCATGATGGTTATTTGTTCTGTTCAATCAAAATGAAGGCCAATAGGGTGCATTGTTGGGGATACCACAATTGTTCTTGAATTGGGAGCATAAGCTCCCCTTCTAGGGCATGTTTTGTTACTTTCCTCGGAGAATACACGAGAACCACTCCATTTATACACTTTCCCCTCCATTCAGCTTAATTCCCCCCCCCCCCCTTCCTCTCTACAAACGGTCAAATGTTTCAAGCCCCCCTCCCCCTCCCGATCAAGTCATTTATCGGAAGTGGCTACCCCCCATTTGTAAATGGGGGGGGGGGGTCAAACTATGGCACATATACTTAAACTAACGAAATAATCGTTGTTCAGGCAGAACTAATTGTCTTTAAATTGGAGCAAGTAGTCTCATTCTTTCCTCCACTCAATTTAAGAAGTTATTGGACACTCCCTAGGAGTTTCTACACCTATGGTTTGCACTGTTTTTGGCAACTGTAGCTCTTCTTTGAAACCCTTGCTCAATGCGTGCTGATGGCTGAAAGGACGTGATTGCAACTCTGTCTGTTTCATATATGGTAATAGCATTGTGTAAGGATATCCATCACCCCACCCTTCACTGCTCTTGTTCTCTGAGGTTAATGCTGGCAAGTAATAGCGTCTCTCCACTTTGGCACGACTTGTTTTCTTAGTTAGATTCGATGAACTAGTGCTTAATGGTTCCATGAACATGTGTGAGCACTTCCACCAGTTGATGTTTACTCCTTTACATGCTTGCACTTTTGTTTTTGAATTCGTTAGCTTTCGTACTGTTCGCTACTTATGTTGTAGGGTTGCCCCGAGGCTTCCCACAGCACTCTTTGAAGATAGTTAGAAAAAGATTGCATCTAATGGATGCTAAATTTGCTGAGCACATTAGCTGGTATTTTGAACGTCGAAATCTTTCATTTTACGCACAAAGGCTGTGTGAGAACACGTAAATTGTCATGGCCTAGTCAAAAAAGATAAATGCGCCCATGACCTTGGTCTCACAGGCATTTCACGTGTTTTGATTACTTTGGCTAGTTTGTATCGCTGCAGCAAGTTTTCCGTCGCTGACTTATGGTGGTATTAGTCCGTCCATCTGACCGTATGATTTCTTTGCTGGTTTCATCATTCCCTTCGATGTCGGTATACCATAGTGGCTCAAAAAAAAATAGTGGAATACTTATTTTTACCTTCATAGTTTGTACAAATCAGCAGAGTTTTCGTTTACCCTTTGTGATGCACTGCACACGTAAAATGGTTGACACTTCAGCCAGTCCGCAAGACTGCCATGATTTCCTTTTGTGACTCACACTGATATGGTTGAGCCTAATCTACTAACAAGACAAAAGAGTCTCATTTAGCTGATCATTGCTGAACAGAGCTCCTTGAATTCTTTCAGTATTGCCTTGCTTGTGACTATGGCAAAGTTCTTTTCTCCTTCTTCAAGAACTTATCCACGTTTTCCTCGTTGGTTATCAGTGCCACCTTGGTGCATCTCCCATGTTTGTCCTATTTTCCTTTTTGAAGTTTGAGACTATAACATGTTTCCGCTGTTTATAAGATACTAGGGTATTCGAAACATTTTGTGATACATATCGCTTCCCATTCTTGTTTGTGTCACGTCACAAAGGATGCTTTCCCATCATGAAGAATCGTCAGCACATCCCTTTGCATAAAGCGATCTGCAAGCATCGTTAAGCAATGTTCTTTTATGGAGATCCTAAGCAATAATAAACACTTTTGTGTCTCAAGGTAAAAAATGGTTAGAAGCTATCTTTTATAACCTTTTCACTAAAAAAATTCATGCAAAGCATGGGCTTCTTGTAAAAACATTGTTAAATAGTATTTTCGTAGCCTAAGTCATCCGACAGTTACTTCATCCTTAGCATCAAGCTTGGTGTACCAAAGTTTGGTAGTAACAAGTCTCTGCAGCTTCCGTAACTTCACTAGCCATTCCTTTCTTCCTCATATTTCTAAAACTTATGCAGAATCTACTTGCAAGACTTTTTAGAACTGGTACTTGTTTTCTTGGAGATTTGGACAATTCTGTTATCACCCTCTCTGAAGCTCTGCCTTGTTTTTATGGGTTCAGATTGTTCTCTGAAGAAGCGATGATATTAAGTAAGGTTGCAGATAAGTCTTTTGAGTTTTTTTGCTTCTTGATGCTTTGATTATAGCAGTTTCAGCTTTCGAATGCAGGGATAACTCATTTGGTATTATGCATTTCTTCTCAGCTCTTTGTGTTCTTTGCATAACATGTGTCATTCTTTGCCTTACCGTTGCATTAGGCATTTCTTTCTCCTCACCAGTCATCCTCGGTACACTTTTATTGCATCCAGATGGACCACGATCATGCAGAAACCCCAGACTCAGAATTCTCTGCAGAAATGCTTCTTCACGACCTTTTCAGAAATTCAGCCTCAGTTCCTTGTTCAAGCCTATGGTTGTATGATGGCCGATGTGCACTGTATGCGATAACCAAACGAGCGTTAATTTTAACATCAAACAGCAATTATTGGTACTATTGTACCTAATGAATGTAATCAAAATGTATCCAACGATGTTGAACACATTTTTTTTAGTAAAATGCATTTCATTTTGATTGAGACTTGGGTTGTTGTTACCTTTACTTGTATAAACTATTGGGGCTGCATTTAACAATTCAGGTTTCCAATGTGAGTGAAGAAGATGGGAGTTTAGAAAAGGCAATATGTTGCAATACACTGCTATTTCTTATTTTTTCTGAGTTAGTATGCAATTGTTTTCTAGCAGTTTCTGGTCTGCTATGCTGTTTCAAAATCATATTGAGCCATTTGCACTGTTGTGTCAGGCCTTGTGTTGCAACTAGTAGACATACCATTATGTAATAGTTGGCTGCTGTTTGTGACCCATTCTTTACGATGTAGCGACATGCTTTACAAGCGGTGTTCTCTTCCTTTTGCACACATAATGTGACTTACTAGAAACATTTGACAAAGTTTCTACATTTGACGCTTACTTTGCGGTGTTGTATTTTTCAGGCATTTCGCTATCAGGAAGATTTTGATCAAGCATTGGAAGGATACAAACGAAGTGCTCTTCTCGATCCGGAATGGGATGACCCGAAAACAGAGCATGCTGATCTTGTTCAACGTCTCAAAGTTACGAAGCATTATATTGAGACTAAGGTAACTATATAAATCATGTTTGATGATTGCTTATGCATGAAACTTGAAGTTGTACCAATGGGTTGTAGTTGATCTGCGTTTTTCCTGTATATTTATGCTCTGCTCATGGGATATTGAGCACTTTTACAGATCTGATCCCTTACACTGATAGTTGTTGTTAAATCATGTTTGATGTTTGATCTTTACTTCCGAAAGCGCCCCCTCCCTCATGCTAGACACACACACACACACACCACACGTCAAGATGAATAATTATAAAAATGACCAGGTTCTGTATCGTCAATGTTCATTCAATACTGGATGGAATTTAAGGGCATGCAGTACCAGAAAGTACTACCCTAACTCTTGTTAAAATGAATGATAGTAACATGTGGCATGGTTATGTTATATTATGTTTCTACAATCTGATTGATGATTAGGAGTGACAGTTTAACCTTTCTCCCCCAAGGCTCACTGAATCAATGCATGCTAACACTGATTTATGTGGAAACTGGATTAGCTAATTTAAACCAAGTTAAATTTTGTGTAAAAATGCTTGGCTTTGATCATGTTTTAGGTACTCCCAGATACCTGAATGACAGAATATGAGTTTTATTGTTACTGTTTGGTCATTGTAAAATATTGGCCTTCGTCTAGCAAGACACTAATGCTTTTAGAGAGGAGTAGGTGGCAGTTTGTGCCCCAAAGCAGTTGTTTTTAGTGTTTCTCCAAAATGTTTTAAGATCCATTCATTAATGTTTATTTGGCTTTAGTGTAAAACTTCAGAACAGCCGGAATTATGTTATGTGACCATGTGTCATATCTGGGAAAACTCTTGTTCGCCTTGCAGGTGTCAATTTACATCCAAAAATGGCTATTTTGAGGGCATTTCCAGGAACGGCTTATTCACTTTTTTTAACTTTTAATGTGAATCTTTGGGGAAACACTTCGAATATTATGAACCATGTGTCATTCTGTGGAAAATCTGGTTCGGCTTGCTGGTGGCATTGTTAGGGATTTGTCAAAGCATGTCAAGAACGGTTGATTGGCTTGCTGTAAGTTTCGGTGTGAATCTTGGAGGAAATACTACAAATCTTATGAGCCATGGGGTGGCTATTTGTAGGGTTTTTCAAAATATTTGAGGCATCAGCTATTATGGTGTGAACCGTAACTGAGAAACTATTTGATGACTTAGTTGCTGGCAATTTTCAATTAAAACTGCCCTTTTTTAGGGGTTTTTGGATATGCCTTAAGAACACTTCGTTATTGTTTTGTAATTCTTAGTCTGAATTTCGAGAGGAAAACTCCACTGAAAAATCATGCAAACTTTATCTGCTATCTGTAAATAAGTACTGATGCATGATGCTGTTATGCTCTTCAGTTTTTTGTTCTGCTTCAAAAACAAGTAAAATAGTGTTTTTGATCATTAAAGGTTGCCTTCCCTTTCAGTTCAGCTGTTCAAATGCATGGCCAAAACCGATACGATGCACATTGCTCTCTGCTAGTTCAGCTATTCTACAGAGTTAGTAAACCATAGAACATGTCAATTTAAATTTCCCGCTCGCTGCTGCAAACACTTCAAACGAACAAGGACCATTGAGGTTGCGGCCGCCACTATTATCTGCATTTGAACGATGGTGCAGGCCCTGAAATAAAAAAAATTGTTCCGCCGGTCAAAGTGACCGGTGGAATGGCACTTCGTGCCGGTCAATCGGAAATTCTACCGGTCAATT
>JAOBRC010569786.1:0-18197 GCA_027575255.1 Scolionema suvaense | reverse complement strand
TTTCAGACAGCGGGTAATTTTCAAAAAGGGCGTGGCCTGGACAAACAAAAAATTTTTGGAACCTGATTTTATGCTCAGAGCATGTCTGAATAAATTTTAGGAATTCTCCAAAAGTTTCGAGACGCAACATGCTTCCAAAAAGCAGCAATTTTTGAAAAACCGGAAGGGAGGCGGAATACGCCCCCCCCCCACAAGTTGAATAGGGTTAAAAGGTCATAAGTCCTAAACTGTAGTAGGTCGAGCAACAAACTTGGCGTCAATTAACGTGTAATTGTCTGTTCTTTAAAAAAGACCGGAATTTCGACCCCTCAATTTCAACAGGCAAGCCTCTATGACACGACAAGGGTGACTCTATATCCAGACCTTGTATGTACGTCTATCGGGCTCTAAGGGTTAATGAAGTGCCATGGAGTGATGGAGTCACTTTGTGGAACGATTATTTTACGAGCTGGTGTGTTGTCTTCCTTTTATTACGTCTCAATGACTAATGATGCATATGGTCGTCATCAAGTAGCACTCCATTGCTCAAAAATTGGCCCAACTCACGTGACCTGCAGACCAAAAAATTTTCAAACTTCGTTAGGTTACGCATCAATAAATTTTAAGAGGGTACTGTAAAGCTTGCTTATCCAAATGTTCCTGAAAAAAAATTAATTTAGGGAATCCCACCAAGGGGGAGGAGCTAAAAATGGGGGTAAATTATATTATCCCAGCAGAAAGTGGGAGTAGTCCGACTCCAAATAAAATAGTATTTTTGCCACAGCCCATTCTTGAAACGGCATTTTTGAACATAAAAGCTCGTGATAGACCCTGCAAATTTGAACCGCATCAATATCATTTACTTTCATTGTGCATCAAAAATAAACTGGAAAGCAAAACAGCGATCTGTGATTTTCCACGGAAATCGTCAAATAATCAACACTAATAAGTTGTAATCCCTTGAGGTCCCACTCACGATAAAGGAGCATATCATACAGTCGACCTTTTGGACATATAGACAAACACTGTCTAGCTTTCTAGAAATTGAATGGCCTTCCTAACATATTCAAACGTAATTTGTCGTAGTCTAGAGGGGGCCTATTCAACCAAAACCGGTATCGATACAAGTTGGAAAGAAAAGGCGAGCCTACTGTTCCATGCGTACGAACCTGCCTTGTGGTAAGCTCAAGGTGTAAAAAAGCTGCGAGTAGGTTTCGCTTGAACTGGTCTTAAAAGTCTGCCTTTCAGAGAGATGTCGCACTGATAGGCAATTCAGTTGCCGAAAAACAGATGCAACGTCCATTTTGCGAGCACATCTATATGGCTGAGATTGTTTTGAACGTGGTCTTGCTTTATCTGTTTAAAATTCTTGGCCAAGTTCTATGTTATAAATAATTTCCCTGGGATCATATCATGCCGGCTCCATTCTGCCTCAACGAAGCAAGTATCATACATTTGATAGATTACGAACAATTTTATGTTTTCTTCTCGCCACTTATCGCCCCACACCTACCCTGTTCGGAATACTTCCTGAACCTCCTTTAATTTTACTGTTCCCTGAATTTGCTGTTCTATTCTGTTCGTCAGCTGAGCAAAAAGATGAGAGAAGCTTGCTTGGAGGGTGGTCAATTTACTATACCATGTATACATTTGACGTCTGTTTTGCATGTCAGTTATTGTTTCACTCATCCTGTTTTGTTTTTAATTATATACTACAGTGAAGAAGCACCACCATCTTCGGTATCTGTATCTCCATCTGAGGACAGTTCAATAGCGGACCTTCAAGACAATAGGAACTCCTTTAAAAAAACAAGACGTCGTTGGGGTAGTATATATTTATCGCGAATCAGAAAGATGTTCACGAGGACCAGCACACGAACACGTTCTGGTGAGTAACGATACAAAATGATAATAAGTTAGAACACAAATGATTTAATTGCAAATGGTCCTCTAACCCTCTTTGCACTGGGTCCTTGGACAGTACGTTCGTAACTGAAGGGGTGTAAACTACCCACCTACCCCTACTTTCTGGACAAGCATGGTGACAGGGTGAAATTGGCACAAAGGTGCATGAACATGTCTAGTTTTAAAAAATGGCCAAAGAGTTTGCTAAAAAGTTCACATTTTGCTGACGTCACCAAAACGTTTCACCTATGTACTCAAAATTTCGAAAAAATCGCCCAAAATTTTACCGGACCATAAAAACTGAACCACAAAACCTTTTTTATAGAGCTTTTAGCAGAGGGAAGTCAAAATGTGGGTAAAAAATGGTCCAGGTACGTGCCACCACGTCCCCAAAAACTAGGAAGACGAAAGAATTTCAAAATGGTTCTTATTTCATCTTATAGCTTATAAAATCATATTACAAGTCACCAAGCTTTTGACGTTCAGGAAATATCGCAAAAAGTTTGCCAAGGAGGTAATTTTCACCCCCACCCCCCACTCCACAGTTCAAATAGACCTAAATACACACTACTGCTTCTTTCTACCAGTCATCATGACGAAGAGTGTAAAAAGGTAAACAGTTTTCTAAGACACAGGCTGTCTTGTTCTGATCTTTTTGCATATTGTTTGCAGAGTAAACATATATTACTTGCAGCACTGTGCTAAAACTGAAGTCTGCTTGACATTAATATTTAGTAGTAAGGAGTGAAACGTTCTATAGAGAAGAACACGCAAACTACATGAAGGAATCATAGATTTTATTGACATTGATTGCTTAACCCTATCCACACCGGTGGCGGGCATAATGCCCCCCTTCCAAACTTTTTCGAATATCTTTTTACGACTGTAGCGAGAGTCATGAATCTTCTTGAATATTCAGGGAATTTACTCAGGAGTATATTTCGTAAAGAAGCAAATTTGGGGTGCCACCCTCTAAGCTATCTCAGGTAGGATAAATTTGACACGCCAAAGGAGAAAAACGGCTAAAAATAATGCTAAAAACAAAGTTTGGGGAACAGTACACCATTATATTGATTGAGAAAATGATAGAAAACTTGTTTCCAGCTGGAATGTATTTCTTTCTAAATTTTCGAAAATCGACATTTTTATCATTTTTCAAGCATCATTTTGATGACGCCAGCAGCAATTGAGTAGCGGCATGGATGAAATAATTATGCCAAATTATTTCTATAATGATTTACTTAATACATGCTAAGTTTCATTAATACAAGTTATGTCTGATCTTAAGGGGGAGGGAGGGGGTGTGCATCGGGACCACCACCGCTAAAATGACCTCGATGTGGATAGGGTTAATTTTGATGACTCCTACTGAGTTTGATTTCACTTCCCAAATAATCTGAAACGCCTTTCAATAATTTGTAGATTGGTTCTAATATTACTCGCTTTTGATGTTGTTTGTCCCTATCAAACTTTCGTACGGAGGCCGCTCAATCCATGATCACGTATGCATCGGTGAAACTGCAAGGAGCGCGTAGAAACCAGGCTCCATTCTGATTCCAAGCTTAGTGATGCGGCTAGAATGTCCTGAGAGTTATCCGGGTATCATCCCGAACTTTCTAATGTCAATAAAGAAACGAACAATGAAAAACTAAATGGTAGTTCACAATACGGAATGCCTAATACCTGGTTTTTCGAAAGCCAGGAAGAGTGGAACTTAGTGAGAATTTAATACCTCCCTGCAAACGTCAAAAGTATTTACATGAGCATTGACTGTATTAGATGCAAATATATTTCCAATCTGATACTGACAAGAAAAATAAATAAAGAAAGAAAAAGTGAGTAATTATATTCAGATGTGTACATATATTACATATTTACATAATTACATATTTTATTTTATAGCTGATGAAAGGAAGCTCGAGTACGTTTCAAGATTAACATTCCTACATTTTTTCCTTTTGTGTAGGCGAAAGTTATATCCACTCACCTGCTGATTTGAAGACGATCGATTCTGCAGAATTCTGGGCTTAAATATTAACGTTCAGTGTAAATTTTTATGAGTCATTATCTGCAGTGAAGTAGTCATCAAGGTAGTTATGAAACTGTATTTGGAATCTACTCGCGCATAGCGTAGTGTATTATACGAAGGTACGTGTACGAAATGTGGTTTTTGCTATCATGTTATCACAACAGCCGATGATTAGTTTCAGAAGAAAATTGAAGTCATTCATGCAAGCCAACATCGTTCGAAGAATAATTCACTGAGTAAACTGTATCCACGCGAGGAGAGTGGGGGTGGTAGTCGGGGGAAGGGTGCATAATGGCCCCGTAAAAAACCTTTTTTTAATATGTTTTTAGCGAATGTGAGGAGAGTTATGAAACTTCGTGACCTTTCATAGAATTTTCTCAGGAGTATATTTCTGCAAAAAAAGAATTGGGAGGTGCCACCCACTAATATTGATGATGTCGTTCGGTAGTGCGGTAGGCTAAATCTGACATACCGAAGGGCAAAAGATAGCTGAAAATAATGCTAAAAACAAATATTTGGAACAGTATACAATTATGTTGACGATAGATAACTCCATTATTTTGAGCTGGAATGTACATTTATCGCAATTTTCGAAAATCAACATTTTTGACATTTCTGTTTCCATTTGTTTGGGAAAATTTTTTCTACCCACCCTCCAAAAACAAGCTGCCGTATCCAAATGAAATGCCCGATATGGTTAAAATGCCTGTAAAACATATCTTATATATACAAACTAAAAATCAAAAGATTTCAGGTTTGTAGGCGTTACCGTTTTTGTGATATTTAAAAAATAGAGGGGAGGGTTCGCACGTAGTCCCTGGGCTAAATGGGCTTAAAAAGTTTGATTATGCCCTCCCCCGATCTTGATAGGGTTAATTCAACCCTATTGTGCATGCCAAAAGTTTTTTTGAAATATCGACAGATTAAGGCAGGCCGAAGGTTTATGATCACTAAACCAAATTTATCAACGCACATTGTGAAGAAATTTCATGCGCTTGCTTGGTTCCGGAGATATTCGAATTTTGTGAGAGCCGATTGGCCAAATCCTGCAATTTCCCTATTACGAGTAATTGGGGAAAAGGTTTCCTTTAGAAGTAACCATGCTGTACAAAAACCATATTCTCTCAACTTACCAAACATTGTTTTCTAAAAAGTATTATGTTTATGATTTCCAGCAATGGCTTAAGCAACTTCTGGGGTTGTGTGGTTCAGATTTTATCACCGGGAGATATTTGGCAAAATTTTTGGCGATTTTTGTTGATTTGCGGGGCAAAGTACTGACGTCAGCAAAAATTGTGCTGATCTAGCATTTCAAATGAATGATTTTTAGAAAGTACTCGTTGGTGGCTATATCTATGCAAAGTTTCAGTGCTGTAGCTATATTCGTTCCCTTTTTTAGGGTAGGGGGTAGTTTTTACCCCCCCCCCCCATGCAATCAACGTACATCAAAAAGCCCATGCACAGTAAGGTTAAAATTATAGCGAAGTTGATATTTTGTGGACGCGTTTGCACCATAATCTAATGAAAAGACCTTTTAAGGAATACCGCGGTAAGAACGCTAGTCGGCTGTGTAATACACTTACAGCAAAATAGAATTAATTCTTTCTCAAGAAAATACACAGAAATGATTTCTGAGTGAGATATTTTACTCATAAATCCAGATATTTCAGTGCATCAAGCTCAACGGCGGTCGCCACATTTCTTCCCTGTCCTTAACAACAAAAGACGAAAGGTAGCCCATAAATAGATATGAATTGTCTTGTCAACCAATAACAGCGCTACAAGCTGCTGAAGAAATAATGCCATGGGTGTCGCATCAATTACATATATCCATCATATCGTACTTTTCATTAGCATATAATTGCATACAATTTCAACAAAGCAGCTGATTATATGAAACTTGCAGTCAAACTAAGAAAACCTGCACAAAAACATGACTACGGAAAGTGTTCCGTGCAGTGTATAACCTTAAGTGTATTAGGCCCCGGGCGCACAGATCTTGGAATATCGCTAATCATAAGTTTTCGAAGATTGAGTGTGGGAATGTTCAAGTACCTCGTAAATTTTTTGACTAGGTTCAATCAGTGGAGTGCAAAACGATCGGGTGCACAGGTGCAAGTCCAACTTGCAATTTATAGGTATTGTTTCCAAGATATATATCTCAGCGCATGCACTACTAAAGCGTGTGAATAGATTATACTGGTCATTTGGCAAAGATGGAAGGCAAAGGTGGTATCAGTCTTGGTTCTGCATCCCATTGTAGCAATGATCTTATCGTCCCTACTCATGCGCTAGTGCTGCTTGCGAGCTGCACTTCTCATCTCTTTGATCGTAGTCAAAATAAATTTGTTTCTTGACTAGGGCAAAAAGTTGGGCGCACACACGGAAAGTTGACTAGCAGCCAACGTTTTGTTCTCAGAACAAAGCCAACCGTGGGAAGTTGGATCAGCGTAGTCACAATTTATTCTATGTGCGCCCAGCACCTTACTGACCCCCGTCTCCGCATTGTAAGAAATCATGCTGAAGTGTGCTGAGGTGTAGGCCCTGGAAAACTTGCGCGCTGTAGCTGCGATCGAAGAAATGCTGGAGAAAACATTTAGGTTTGGTGATTTGTATTTTGATTCTTGGTCGACTCTATAGAATTAAATTTGATGTAGAGATCCAAGCAAAATCGACAATACTTTTACTGTGGAGAAACCTATATGAGTAACTCTTGTAGAGCTCTTTTGTAGGGCAGAAGAGTCGCTATCATGGTGGATAGGTAGTAGTTCCGTTAACAGAGTTTTTGGTGCTCGGACGACGTATTTGGTGCTTCATGTAATATGTTTTTAAGGAGCTGAAGCTTGTCCTGCTATGTTTCAGTTGCTATTTTTTGTTCACGATTCAATCAGCGGCGTTGAATGAGTGGATGGTAAGATTGCCAATGTTTTTGTGATTTCATAGTGTGTCATGTACTTGCTATAACTGAAAACAACTCGGAAGAAAACAACGAGCGAATTCATCTGATTTTGCATATCCAACTGACATTTGCCAGGTACCCTAGTCCACCTAGGAATGCATACTGAGAGCATGAGGATTTTAGCTATACACCCATGCTGAGAGGTCGTATTTGCCATCTGCTTGATTGCCTAAACTTCTCCCTTTATCGGGCATGAATTATGAAGGGACTAGCATTGGCCAGAAGGACAGTAGTTTGAGTAGCCATCACAATCACTTGTTCTGTTTTCTTAGAAGACGGAAGGTAAAGCTACAACGAGCCACTTCCCTAGACCCCCTGTGAATAGCGAAGTTTAGACGAAACGTGACGAAAGTTTCGTCTGGGCGGGGTTGAACTGGGTGGCTTCAACTAGGAAAATGGCAGCGAACGTTGAGTGGAAGTAAAGCAAAATTTTAGCAACGCAATGAAGATCATGGAAATTTGAGTTTGATTTCCTTGCTCCCCGAGACTCTAGGAGTTAAGTTGCCAGAACGCGGTTCTCCTTTTGATAAAATAGTGCAAATAACATGGTCACAGTTCCAAAGATTTCTTTTCCAAAGATTTCTTTTCCCATGTCGTTGCATACGAGTAACAATATGTTGAAAAGTATTTTTCAGTATCATTCAATATTTTTATGACAATGTAATTTGTTAACCCTATTTTACATGGCGGACAAACACTACAGTTTTTATCAGATATCTTTTTTTTGTACACACGGTACGTCTCTGTTATTTTGTGGCTTTAACTTTATGCTTATATTACAAATCATGGCCAAATTTGAGATCAAAATATATAGCGGTTATGGAGATATGGCACTTTTGTTAACGGCTGTTGGCTCAAAAAGCGATAATTTTCAGATCTGATTTTGAGTGTTTTTAGCTAATAAATAAGGATATTTAGCTACTCCATGCATATTACAGACTCTGAAGCTGTAATACAACCATTTTCATAGGTTCAGCCCAATAGAACCGTTAAATTTGCATTTTTGGACCCAAAATTAGCGAATTTCATAATTTTGTGATATTTTGCATAAATTATCACACCACCTATTGTATTTTATGACGTAATAAAAAAACCAATGACGTCACGGACTTCTAATTTATGGAAACGTAATCTATAGGAGTTTGTTAACATACATGCCAAGTTTCATTGCTATTGGTTAAGTACTTTGGGATTCCCCATGATATTTAACGCAAAAAAACCCCATGTAAAACAGGGTTAATCAATATTTTTTGTGTAACAACAACATGTAAATATACTGCCGAATATATGCGTTTACAAATTGATTGGTGGAGATTTTGTGGGTCTGTTTTGCAGAAGCAACATTCTCATGTAGTACATGGACAGTATTTTTAAGAATGTCTATCGACGGGGTTTCCACATTCATTCCTCAAAGAAAGGTTTTGTACAAAGGACACTGAGACTTTCGATGGCACCACTGACAGAGCTCTTAAAAACAAAAAAAGTAAAAACATAAAAAAGAAACTATAACCAAAAAAGAAAAAAATTAAAACCTCTTTAAAGGAACGCTATTTAACGGGACTGCACAATTAATGCTTGTAGTACAGATTAACGATAGTGCATTTGTAAAATTTCGGCTTCATTCGATGTTTACATCTGGAGATATTTTGAAATTTCTATTTTGTCCTGGAGTCATATTCTCGGCCTTTCTCCTATACGCTGACGATTGCTCACTATGGAAGTTGTTGACTAACCAAGTATGCAGCCGAGGGTTTTGTTACATGGCTGTGATTGGTCGAGCACTCCATAATTGACCAAATTAATAATATAAGTCTGCTGCCAGCCTTACTTTGTTCACTCTCAAGAACCCATTAGCAGTGTGCAGACGCTCGCTCTTTGAAAATCAGATAAGAACTTCTGTTTTCTCGAAGGACTTGACGAAAGCAAGCGTTCCTGGAGAGAAAACCACCAATGTGAAAATGAGGGGAGAACTGGATTCTGTAAATCTAATGCAAGATGAATTTATGTTACACCTTTTGGAATGGTAAGTTGCTGTAATGGGAAGGTTATGTCGGCGTGCTTGTGTGATTTTTTGTACGTAATTGTAGATGCAATCTTTGCTTGGCATGGAACCGAAATTTTTTATTTGCTTGTTGATCAGTCACTTGCTGATTTTAGTTGCATCTCTCTTTTTATACGTCGTGGGAGAGTTACTCTTGCATTTTAAGATTATGCACCGGGCTTTTTACTGAAGGTGCTCTTATTTTCACCGTTTTAAGGTACCGTGAACATACCGCCGAATCGATACACTGAGGGTTAAAAAAATTAGTGTTCTTTTCTTGAGGATGTTGATACATACGATATTATTTTTTTTGCGTTTTTTATATTAAGTGAACTCCTTTTCAATATATTCGTCTGCTAAACACCTTACGCTCTTGGCAGTGTTTTCCAGACGTTTTACTTTGTTATAACAGAACATGTTTCAAGAACTGAAAACCGTTTTATTCTGTTGGATATATCAGTACGTTTGTCTTATAAACGCCATTCGCAGTCGTCAACCACTTTGACTAACTAGTGTTTTGCATCAGCCAGCTACACAACTAGTGCAATGATTGACTCATTCGCTTTGCAAAAGTCTCTGTTTAGAGGAGCACTTTAGCTTTATGTCGATGTTAGTTGCACTCGTTTTTACAAGAACCAGAACATTTGAGCTGAGATTTGTTGTTCCTGGCCTAACCCTACCTTAACGGCGTATATTTTTCTGTGTGGATTTTGCGAATTTTGCGATTCTTTGCTAAATTCTCAAATTAATTCCCCGCAAAATATATCACCTTGAGGTATTAGCCTGACCACAAGCTGGCACAACTAGTTTTTCGATAGTGTATAATAATGTGCTCGGACTCGAATATTCTTTCAGTTTGCATGTTGATACCGTTGATGTGCTTTCTATGCATTGTCTCTGCAAATCCCTGGTACGCAGATATAAATCCATGCAAAATGCCTCGAACATTTGTCTCGCAAAATAAACACGCGCGGAAATTTATTCCTTTAAGGTGACCTCTTTCTCCGCCATCTGCAATTAGTTCCTCAGTCAAAATTTAGGCGAGAAAAGCGTAGGTTGTAGTGTGTAAATATAAAAGGCCGATAGAAATGTAGAGCGCAACGGAGGCTGGCGAGCGACTGAGCTACGTCGTTCTTAATTTTTCTGTCCAATTTTTTAGCTTCAATTGTTCTTAATTTTTTGTTCTTATAATCACAAGAAAACACATCTTAAAGTTGTTAAATGCTACTGGAGGCAATCGGAGGATAAAAAACTTTGCGATTGTTTTCCTTTAACCCTATCCCAGGCGGGGGGGGGGGGGGGCTTTTCAAATATGGTAAAAAAACATTTGTTTTCGAAAACATTTCTGATACCAAGCTTTAGTGCACCTTCACAGAATTTATCAATGCGTATTCTGACCAAATTTGACATATTTTGTGTCAACGGGTCACGTGATTTGGGCCAATTTTCAAAAATGGGTCGAAAATTCCCAAAAATTTAAACCTTGAAAAAATCCACATTAAACTCATGCAATATACTTTTGATGCTTAAAATACATTGCAAAACGTCGAAACGAATCTAATAAAGCAAATTTCAACGAATTTGACTCACTTTTGGGGTTTTTACGGGCAAAAACGTGATTTTTGGGCAAAGTTGGGCAAAATATTTGCTATTTTAACTCTGGTAACATATGACGTCATGTCTCAGGGAGCCTGTGACCAGACACAATTCTACCAACATTTGTGAGGTTTTTTAAGGTGAATGGAACTTCCTATCAACTTTCACCTTCATAGCTACTCTAAAACGGAAATTAGGACTGGTGGGAAAAAAAGCCCCCCCACCTCCCCGCCTTTCACTAATCCAAAAAGCCCGCCTGGGATAGAGTTTATATTTTGAATATAAAAGAAGGATATCACATCAACAATATGCTTTACCGGGACATTATGTTTGGTTTTTCACGGTAATAATACCCAAAGGCAGTCCAACTTAGACGAATGGTACTATTCTCAAGTGCAATTAATAGTTGCAGACAGATGTGCGTCGACGTGCGAAGAGTTGTATGGAGTTGTACAACAATCTACAACATGGTGTACAACTAGGTCATAGTGTAACTTCACCTTTTCTACTTATAAACTTCAATCGTGGACAAAAATAGATGAGACAAATCAAGAGGGTATGTTGACCCCCCTACCCCCAGCATCAATGTTGAAAATTTAGACTGCCAAGGCGGAGTGCATATGTGAAAGATACCAAAAGTCAAACCAACATTGGTAAAGGGGGGAAGGGAGGCTCAACAGACTCTTTTGACTTTTTCTCATCTTTTTTGTCCACGATTGTAGCAAGACAATTAAAATTCCAGGAAGTTGAAAAACTGCAAAAGTATTTAAATTACAATCAAACCGCTCTGAAATTAAATACTTTTAAGCTGGAAAAATTGGCGCAAGGGCAATGCGAACCATTAAGCCTAAATTATACGATTAAAAGAGGTGAGTCAACAAGCTAGGAAGGAAAATAATAAAAGACTAGAGAAGACTTGACTTGAGAAGTCGCCCCTTGTACAGCTCCACAAGGCTTCATTCTGACAGGCGGTTTGTGTGCGCGGCCGACCGTCCACGGAGGAGCGACGACGTGACAAATCCGTACTGCTAAAAATAGATTGCATTGCAGCGCGTGCACCAACCTTCCAAACCTGGAAGGTTAGCCTATGCAGCAAAGTGAATATATAGACCAATCACGAACGAGTATTCATTGAGCATGGGTCTTGTTCGGTTGAAATAAACCAATCACTGGCGTTTGACGTCATCTCCTCCATAGGACTACTAGGGGGTCAACTCAGTTCGGTAGTTATTTCGTGAAAACATGGCTGCTTGCAAACTTTGGCGATCGTTGGTGCTCAGAAAATCAACTTGAAGATCTTTTAGCTAGCCGCTTTTTGTGTGTCCGATGAAAGTGAGCTTGGATGTTGTATTACAAGGAGTACTTGATCAGGCGTGACTTTGCTGAAGGAATTTCAGAAGCATGCAGTTTCAGCTAACCTACTACCTAGACTGCATCTTAGGTAGGCTATGATGAAGAAGAGGCATTAGTGCAACTAGCATAGCCTTATCGTAGTGTGGAAATATAAAAGCTCAACGTAAATGTAGAGCGAGACGGAGACTGGCGAGTGACTGGGCTATCGTGTAACAGAATGGACAGCAAGCCTTCTTACTAACCGATTGAGGAAAGCTTGCTGAAACTTACGTTTTCGTCCCTCGTTTGCCAGATGCAAAGAACCATGTTCAGACGTTTGCGCCTAAAAAGCGAATTCGCAGCGTTCGGCGTAATACCTGTTCTGAACGCATAGTGGAGTGGAGTGCTGTTTCCTGAGTGCATTGTTCCTGTTGATGAAAGCAGTTGTATTTTTATTGGTAAGTTTTCTATATGGCTCTATCCTTTCGTCTGTGAACTGTTGGGTACCTAACATACGCGTACTTGTGCATTTAGCCTAGAGCTGTCTATTGAACATTCGGTTGACTTAGGCTAAATGGTAGACTAGTCCTGTCTCCCCTTCATCAGCCTGGGGATAGACAAAATGGGGTTTTTAGGCCAATGGAATTGTTGCTGTTTGAAAACTGTTAAATATCTATGTTTGATTTGTAATGTAGCACGTACCTACTTGGACTGCTAGATATTTATATATCTTGGTCTCTGTCAATGTTCTTGAAGAGCTCTTGTGCCTAAAACTGCTGCCCAGGACCCTCTAGGCGCAGACTGGTGACGATCTGTTTACAATTTATTATTATTATAGATTCAGATCTGTAGCTTGGAAGTAACTACTTCTGATGCTTAGCATTTATATAGGTTAGTAACTATATTATGGTTGCTGAGACGATGTTCATGTTGGTATGCAGTACAGGTCTATGTTCAACTTTGTAAACTTTGTTTAGTTTCAATAGATGTTTGTGCTTATTGGAGCCTTTTATTGTCTGTTATCAGTCGGAATTGATATTCTATAATTTTCCTATTTTTTCATAAAATTAATTCTATATCTTGTCTTGCAATAAACATGCACCACAACGCTAATCACCCCACCCTTACATCTCCCTCGTCAGTTGTCTTGGCTTCGGGTCATGTAACTTCGGTTTTACCTTTATTCAAGTTTTACTTTTAGTTCCTGGTCACACTCTCTTTAGTTTTATTTTTGTTTGTTTTGTTCTTGAGTAGAGTATCTAAATCTTTTCTTTGCATCAAGCTACTTAACGGAAAAAAATACAAGAATTACAAGAAACTAGCTTATAAGAAACTGACTAGTACAGCCTCCCAATATTTAAAGAACTTTAACTGCTAAACAAAAAACGACAACAAAATTAAGAAACTCATGAATTTCGCATCTTATTGGATGGAAACCCCTGATGTATATCTGATTATGATCGACAAGACTAGTATATGGATCTTAACCCTACATAGTATGGGCTTTTTCGGGTAGTACAGAGTATAGGGGGGGTGGATTCCACCCCTCTGCTAACTTCTGTAATAATGGTGCCACACCCACAAAACTTGGTAGAGATAAAGAAGAACATCTCATAACATTATTTCAGGACTGAAAATGTTCTTGGTGTATTGCATTTGGATGCTACAAGTGATCATTGACAGGGTACTTTTCAGTGCAGACATGGGTTTTTGTAGGCTGTCCTATGGGAAATTCTCAAACAGCTGCCGGGAAAAATTTGATATCTCCAGAACCAGGAAAGATATTAACACCAAATTTGTTTTAAATGAAAGCTAGATAAATTTGTGAAAAAGTAAAGAAAATTTTTTACACGAGAAAAACATGCAGGGGGTAGATTCCACCCCCCATGCTCTGTAGGGTTAAAGACAGACACAATAGAGCGGATGTTCCTGCATGATTAAATTTGATTTGATATCCTGTAATGCATTCAATAATTGACTACATACTTCACACATTTTTGATATTTTAGAAACCCAATAAAAAAGGTTTTTTCTACTAGCATCTTAAAAATTTTAAGGAGCTTTCGCTAGTATCTCAGGTCCTTGGTTTCTTTTAAAAAAAAGTTGCACGTAGATGGAGATAGTTAAAGACGCCATGATATTGTATTTTTGCACAATTCATCTGACGTTGCTGTTGCCACTGTTTACTGCAGTACTCTAATTTTTTAGTCAGAAATAGTGGCTTGTTTCAGAGAATGAATTGCTGAGAAACGTTTTCAATTTGGTCTCTTCAGCAACAGAGTAGAGTAATAACTTGCAGCAAGGATGTTTAAAAGGCAACATTCTTACTTGTAGCTTTTGCTATTTAGTTAAACGACCATGTGTGAATTGCGAGCAGTGTATATAAAAAGGAAACTAGAGTCAAGCTTTATGATTAAATAATTTGGTATGTTCTTGTAATCTATGTACCTAGAGTTACATCCTACGTGAAAGATCCGTGACTCGAATTGATAAATTTTAGCAACCTATGTAACTTAAATCTTCAACGCCTTGAACGTTTCTGGATAGTAACTTGGCTTTATAATTGTTTCAGGATTTTTTGGTGTTCACGAAGACAAGTAATTTTGTACTTTTATTGCTACTTCAACTTGTGCTTCTCTTTCAGCTCACCAAACCATCTTAAATGTGAAGCTACAGACAATCATCCTTGAGCCAGAATGACATTTGTGCAGTCTTGAAATGAAGGATGGATTTTTTCATTGAGTAAATTGTCTCCGCCAACTTTATACTGTTTCTTATAATTAGCCATAGAAATTGTTTGAAACATCTGCTGTCTGAGGATTACATTATCTGGGACTTATTAAAAAGTTGCAAAGAGTTTATTGGTACAAGTCTTGAGAATTGTACGTACAAGGAGAATGGTGTGCACAACCAAAGAAAGTTTGGAAATGACTGATTCGGTTTCTATTTCCGCAGCAGTGTTTGAATTGGACTTGTGATAATACCCGCCTCTGTGTATTGAGGAGCTAGATACATTTGAGTATGGCATGAGCTTACAGTTCTGCAATGTTTCTAACTACTGCATTCAAATTGGAGTTCTTGCTTTGGATTCTTGTTCATTGGTCAAGTGGCATGAGCCAAGGATGTGGAGATGTACCACTGTTCACATGGAGACATACAACTTCCGAAGAGTGCTCTGAAAATATTGGCTTTCTGCGTCATGTTTTTTGTCAGCGTCATTTACTTTTTTTCACGAAGACTGAATGTTTGCATATTACTGTAATGAGACTTGAAGTGACCATCTCTGATAAAATAGGTTGAAAATAAAACATTTTTTTTGTTTGCCACAGAATTCCGAAAATGACATATTTCGGCTTTACCAGTATCTTAGGAAGATACAGCAACTTTCATGTTAAATTTTTTATTTGTTAAATTCCCCTCTTGGTCAAAGTCTTATAGAATAGGTCGAGCAGCCTCAGAGAATGTTTAACTACAGATATGCTTTCATAGAAAACTATGTACACCTTAAATATATTGGCATCTAAGCGCAAGTGATTGGCTATCTCGAACATTTTATCTGAAACAACTTATTTAGTAATCAACTCGATTATACAGGTTTGCTGATAAGTAATGAATGCATTCAAAAGATCCTCTGATATACCATCTTTCAAGCAAAGTTGATGAGAATCGAACGTGTGCTGGATGAGAAATTCTGTTACAGTAATTATTCGATTAGGCCCATGGGGGCTTATTTGCTAGATATGACTTTTGCAGTGGGACTTTTTCGAAGAGGGATGGTTACTACATTTGTCTCGCCAGAAATATACAAAGCACCCTCCAGAATTGAATTTTATGTAATTTCTCAGAGAATTTTTTTAAATGATGCATTTTTCGTGTGTTCTGAATGTACTAATCGTGGAAAGAAAGAAGAAGGAAACTGGTTGACAATTACTTCTATCGAATAATGCAAACTTTTGTTGGTTTTGACTAGTGCTGGTTAGGATTTTACTGCGCCCTTTCCTAATATATATATAAACCAGAGAATTTGACCTGAGGCTCGTTCTTAATTTTTTCTGATAATCATCCTCATTTGTATTACTTCGCTCTAACTTCATAAGACGTACTAGCTCTCTGTTTGAAGTTTAACAATCTCTAATAAAGAATGGCTTTCTGTTAGTGTACAAATGATCTACTGAAACAAAAATTTTATGTAATTTGACTTCGTCCCTCATGAAACCTTAGCTAGATTACAAAATTTGAACATCTTAAGTGTTATTGTTCTTAACTTTTGTGAACGAAGATCAGGCTGGGTTAGTTCTTAGATTGTTTAATTTTTAGGCAAATTTGAGCCTGGTGTTCATATAAAATGTTGTTATAAAAACGAGTGCATCATTTATGGATGCACTTCGCAGGATGGGCCTTATTCAAGAGTGGGTGCTTATTTCTCAGAAATTGGTTTCAGAGTGGGGGCTTATCTGGTGGGGTGGGGGGGAGGGAGATCTTATTCGAAGGAGGGGGCTTAATCGTGTATTTATGGTATGAAGCAGCTCGGGTGGAATGAGTATCTGTGGTTACAAGTAGTATTGTTCTTGACAAGTATCTTAGCTTATATGTTTTGTTGTGTTAGTTGCGTGTCTACTGTCTGAAGCAATTTGGCTGACACGCCTATTGCTTGTTCCGGAAGGAGAATTTTTTCGAATACTCGGCAGTAACCACGATGCTTGCCATGAGAATAGAGGATGGATTTTAAAATGTTTGTTTCTCTCTTCACGTAGGCGTTGATATGGAGCATATAGATTTGATATCTTTCAGCTCACGGGTTTTCTATGAGAGTGTCCTGCTTTTCATTTGTTTGTGATTGGGATTTGGATTTCGCATCATGAAAACTATGGTTATTGCACCTCTTTAAAACTGTCCTTAAAAAATGCTTCATATATGAACCTGTAGCATGCAAGAAAACAGCACTGTCGATGATATACCGATGTGTCACCTACTCGTGACATCACAATGAATAATTTATGACGTCACAATAGGCCACCAGTCCTGTTTTTGATACAATACTTCATGACGATTGACTTTACAGCATAGTGTTAACAACTGTGAAGTTAGTTCACCTCTAAAACAGAAATAAACGAAACAGATCAAATAGTTTATTTTCAATCCGTGGCAACTATGACTTTGATCGGAAGTCGAGCATACCGCCCTTTGACAAAACAGTGATAACTGCAAAACTACATATACCATGGACCTCAGATTTGCAGGAAGTGTGCTTCTATGAATTATGTTAAAATTCATGAAGCTTGGAAGTCGTACATCCACTCAGACAAAACAATACGCAGGAAAAACTACTTGGGTGGGGGTGGCAGTTTTGAATCCCCCACTCACCTTAAATAGGGATAATATTGATGCCTTTAATGCCTAAAATATAGATAGTTCAGATAGCTAAGAAATACATGAAAATACAGCTGGGTGCTTTTTCTCTATTAGCTGGCCTTGAAAACTGCTCAGTTTCCATTATGAAGAAAAACAGGCAAGAAGGCACATGCTGTAACTGCGGCTATTTGGCACCTCGCAGTTAACTTGATATCAGATTTTTTGTACCTGAAGTCCCTGCGGAAGTGTTCAGCAATATTTTGGATTGTTTGGCTGTTGCACTAAAGTCATAAGAAGCGAACTTGTTGTGTGACTACTATGGTTGTACGAGAGGAAGCTTGTTTGGTCTCCGAAATTAGGCCGTGTTTTACATGGGTCAACAAATGTTGACATCAGCAATTAGCAATGCAAGCTGGGAAATTCTTACTGGTGATTGGAAAATCCTCAGATATACTGTACCAAATGTCGTTATTGATAAAGCAGGGATGGAGGTGATTTAGTCCCCCCCCTTGGTCGTACCAGAAACTGGAATACCCCGGTAGTGATAGGGTTAAATGACGAGGAGCATTCTGGTAGATGACCTAACAGTTAACAGCGTGCGTAAGACGTTTTATCTTAGAGAAGTCCCAAAGCCTTTTGTTCTATTTTACTCTTGATTGTATACGTTGCTTTTTTCGAAGATAAAACCATATCAAAGAAAAAACAACATTTGGCGTAGTTCACCTCCACGGCATGGTTTACGGCTTATAAGCATGAGTGCAAGCCAATGATGCGACAAAATCCTATCCCTGTCTATCAATGCTCGTCCCGTGTTTTTGCGAAGTATTATATTGAACAGAAAGCGTCATTGTACTGAAGAAGAAATTATTGAGCCGTTTAAAAATATCGCGTAATATGTAGCCTGTACCATACCAAGCGCACTGCGCGTCACTTGCTTGCTTGGTCTGTTACCTTTCGCAGCATTTCTGCGTTTGGTAATTATGCCATAATGAGCACATTAACAC
>JAOBRC010569675.1:0-11121 GCA_027575255.1 Scolionema suvaense | reverse complement strand
ATGTGAGCACAAACATTTCACGACGATACGAACCCAATGACGCCAGCAAGTTAATCAAATGAGAAATGGGTGTGTCAGGTGTGAAAGAGAACTATCTTCCCAGCATAGGTCAAATTATTCTCATAATAATAAATGAACATAATAGGTAAACAAGCATACGCACTTCGCAACGCGAAACCTGCAGTTCTCCTCCATAACTCTGTATTTTTCTTTTCATTTTTTGACTGGCTTGTTTAACATTCTGAATACAACTATCCCATTTCGATGTATTCCGAGCAATACATTGAGCACTGGAGTAAACCCTACATGCGCTTGGGGGATAGTGCCCCCCTCCCCTGCCAAACTTTTTGCAATATTTCCTGAATGTCAAAAGCTTAAGAGCTGAAACGTCATTTTAAAAGCTATAAGATGAATAGGAACGGATTTAAATTTTTTTTTTTTAACATACAACTTGTTTGAGTACCTGAACCACTTTTTATCCAAATTTTGATTATCAGTTGCTAAACACGTCATGAATATCACAAAAAGGCTCAAATAGCCCATGCTAGTAGAAAGTAAGCAGTATTTAGAGTACTATAAAATACATTTGAAGAGAAAAGCTTCAGTGGTTCAGATTTTATAGTCTGGTAAAATTTTTGAAATTTTTGTTCAAATCAGCAAAATTACAAGGACTTTTTACCATAATCTTAGGCCATTTTCTGAACCATACACATGTGCCTTTATGTCAAATTCACGTTTTCGCAATAATATGTTAAGAAATTAGGAAAGGGGACATTTACACTTCCCGCTCCGCCCCAGTAACGACGTTTGCCCAGGGGCAGTCCAGATAGGGTTAACACGCAGAATGATTCACCAACACGACATACTGATCTACTATTATAAAATTCTGCACATGTCATAAACGGTCGTTTGAGATCGAATTCTGACCACACGAGTACTCCACAAGCAGTGTAAAAATTGTACAAAGACAAAGCGAGTGAGCACGTCTCCCTAGAGACTTTTGCCAAAATACACTCAATGACTTTAATTCGAGTAAATGTTTTACATTCTGCAAGTTAGGAGTGGAAAAAAGAAATTAACTGATAGATCGAAGCTATCTACAATAAGGTGAGCTATAAGGACACATATCAGATAACAGTTCATCAAACTGAAGGTGTTGCCCATGACTTCATAATAATCACCTTTATAAGAAACAGAACAAAGATACAACTTCCCCACAAGATATGAGAAATGAACTAGATCCAGTAAAAACTACGGTATTTCTAAGAACTATGTATACATGGGAATTGAAATTGATACGTAAATCAAAATGAAAAAATAAAACAACTTTCATAAACTACACCACATAACAACAAAGCATGTTACACAATTGAAATGCAAGAGAGAAAAAATACGATAATCAAGATGGGAGAATGTCAACACAGTATCATCTGCGCCTATGCCACTATGATCTCCAACAAGGGGCCAACACCGTGATCTGATTTCTTCAAGAGCAAAAACAGCGAAATACCAAATCAGAATCTTATCCACTTTACAGAATAGAACAGGATAGATAGAGAAATGCAATCGAAAACCTTATGAAAAAAAATACTGAGAGGAAAGCATTTATGCCAATGTTTCTTCTGTTTATGCCAATGTTTACTAAACAATAGCTATCAACTGCCAGGCAAGCAGAATTTTTGCTGATGCCAGCATTTTTGTGAAAAAATCCGATAATTATGAGGCACAATTTTGAGTGCAACGTCTCCCAATAAAATTTCAGCACATAACGTGGTAAGATTGACTTGAGGTAAGCAGTGATCGAAAGCTTAATCAGAGTACACGAAACAAACTTTAATGTTAACATCGGAGTGAGGTTCTCTCGGACTATGGATATACCTGAAGGGTAAAGAAGTTGCATAACTCTGGAATCAATAGTGCTAAACACCTGGAAATGGCCTACAAGGGGCTATGATAAATTCGCTTCATTGCAAGTAAACGGCAAGCATTCGGGCTGCTTAGTTTTTCTTCTAATTAACAAGTCACAGAATTGGTGGACTCCCACAAACTTAATTGAGAATCTTTGTGCAAGATCAAAGCAAAAAATAAGACGTAAGCCATAGGATCACAAATAACAAACAACTGATGAAGAGTTCTTGAAACATCTTGAAAAAACCCTGAAAAAAGGCAATATTGGCATAAATTGCAACCAACGTAACGTACTGAACAACAAATTCGCAAGGTGTACGGCATGGATCACAGCATAAAGTATGCCGCCCCTATAAGATCCACCCCCAAAATGACAATGACATATTTAGAAAAAACCCTGAAAATAGCCATTTTTGAATGTCCATCACCACTCCCAAGCATAACCTAATCAAGAGTTTCTCCAGGCATCGCACAGGGTTCATAACATACGCAGAGTTGCCCAGTAGAATCACACCAAAAACCAACACAAAAACAAATAACCATTTATAACATATTTGGAAAAAATCCTAAAAATCGCCATAATAGGGTGTGAAGTGCCACCTGCAAGCTCAACACAATTTTACGGACACATGGCACATGGTCAATAACATGCGTAGGGTTGCCCCAAATATTCACACAAAAATATAATAACAAAGAACAGATTAGCTGTTCATGACATTATTTGGAAAAAACCCTGAAAATAGCAATTTCCTCACGTAAATTGCCACCCGCAAGCCAGATGAGATTCTCAGGAGACATGGCATATGGTTCAAAACATACGCAGAGTTGCCCTTAATGTTCGCACAGAAAATGACAGGAATCCAATAAACAGTGCTAGATACCTTCAGAAAACATCGTGAAAAATGCCATTTTTGAACAAAAATTTCCACCTGCAAGCTAAACGAGATTTTCTGAAAACATGACACATAGCTCATATCATGCACAGAGTTAGCTCAAATATTCACAAGGAAGATTACAATGAACAAATTAATTAACAGTTCAAACCCTAAAAATTACAATTTTTGGACATAAATTGCCACCCACAAGCCAAATGAGATTTTCTGGAGACATAGTACATGGTTCAAAACATATGCAGAGTTACCCTTAATATTTGCACAAAAAATGACAAGAATCGGATGAACATTTTTTGACTTGTTTGGGAAGAACCACTAAAAACACCATTTTTTGGCGTAAATTGTCACCCGCAAGCCAAACCAGATTTTCAGGAGACATGCCATCTGGTTCAAAACATGTGGAGAGTTGCCCCAAATGTTCACACCAAAAAGGACAAGAATCGAATGAACAGTTTTGGACACGTTAGGAAAAGACCACGACAAAAGCCATTTTTGGACATATATAAATTGCCATCTGCAAGCCGAACGAGTTTTCCCAGATATGACAGATATGACATGTGGTCAACAGCATAACTGCTATTGTGCCGTAGATTCCTACCAAAAACCACAAGAAAGTAATGAACAGATTTTGAAATATTTTTGAAAAACCCCCAAAATAGCCATTTTTGGGCATAAATTGCCACCTGCAAGAAAAGCGACAAATTTTTTCAAAATTCCTGCTCCATCACTTTTCCTCAATTACGAATCATCACCTTCACACCAAATTTCAGAAAAATTCATAGAGCGGTTATCTGGGAACATGCGTTGGTGACGGACGGACAGACCTTATTGCCCAGCGTAAGTGAGGCATATGGACTATCATGCGTATGAATATATGCTCAATATTAGCTGTATTTGTTGGAATACTGAATTTTGAGTTTGTGTGTATCAAATCAGCGTTGCAGTTAAGGAGAATTTACTCATTCAAGTCAGTTCACGTGTTTGGTTATGCATCAGCATGAGTCAGGAGGGTTTCATGAAAAAGACAACGAAAACCGCTACAGGTGCAGAACCACACTGCAGCTCTCAATGGTTTCCCAAATAAGTGATGGTAAATATGCACCAGAATTAGAACATACTTGGAGGTTTTCGGTATAAGAACATTTTGCAGTTATAATTCATGAACCTCCTGAGCTGCAAATCTATCAAACAGGAGAGCACGTACCACTCATAATTTGGAGATCTCAAGTGATGAGTTGGCATAAAAAGGTTAGATTTTATTGAAACACTCTCAACAAAGTGGCCAATATTGGAATGAACACAGTGCAATGAGGCGTCTTTACAGTGCCAGCATTCCGCGCTCTGGAAAAGCGGATGTGCTTGACTGTTGTCAACGTGACAATACAGTCATTAAAGCAGCAGCGAGGCACATAGTGTTAGCTACACCTAGTTTTATAGGACTCTTCCTCTAAGGCGGGAGCCAAAAAAACACAATAACAGCCGAACGGCAATTTCACTGTGGATCCAAGGACCAGACTTGAATAGACAACATTCACGAGGACGAAGGAGGAAATGTCATGTAAAGAAATCCATAGTATTCACCGTGCAAATGTCAGTCTTTCAGAACAGCACTATGACACGTCCTCGGAAACCAGGTGGAATAATTTTGCAATTCTATATTTCATTGATGCAGAAGATACAATCGCCATTTGAAAGAAACTTAGCATATTAGCACAACATACATCGGTAAAATTAACATGTTTTTTAAGTTGTCAATGCCTGGCTAGAGTTGTACATATTCTATAAGAGGAAACTAAAACAACTGAACGTAAGTGCGCAGTGACAGTAAAGCAATAGAGATTTTATGGGATTGATGACGCCACCATCCCACTTTTCAAGTATAGTATGTTAAACTTGTGCAGTATCATACAGAAGAATTTTTAACAACGAGTTTGGCTCATGATGCTTGCAGATCACAAGTCATCCACAAGTTTTAGAATTATTGCTGACAAATAAAACCAGATGCTATACACTAACATTGTCTACCTTTTAATTTTCTAGCAAGCAAATGCTGCGTAGTTTCGAGATTCAACCTTACTACATAACTCTCCTGCATTATAATACAAAAAGGCAAAATGACGATATTTGGGGAACTATAAGTTCATTTACATGAAGAGAATGTTATCTTTTTGACTAAGACACATCTCTCAGGCAAACAAAAAAAAAATAAAAATAATAATAAAATAAAAAGCTGTTCACCACTTTAATATAGTCCATAGGCAACACGCAATTTTGAACTCAAAACTTGTTTAAACAGAGTTGCTCATGGAAACATACAGGATCTCCTATCTTCAAGAACACATTCCAAAACTGACTGTAGAAACTCGTGCATTTAGAATTTCAAATAAAAAATAAAATTCAAAATTCAAAAGAAGAAACAAATGTAAAATGCACTTCGAGCCACATACTTACAATTCTTCTGTCTAAATCTATTCGCAGAGTGAAGGAGAATAGCAAAAATTTGTTTTAAAGCAGTGTTCATTTTGTTTCAATGTCATCTAACGTTAATTGCACCAAAGAGCCGGAGCTTAGTTAGAGACTGACTAGAATCCATTGGTGCAAAAGAGAGCAAAACTGCACACTGTGCTACAGGCAATTCAAGGCAAACACATATTTTTCAATGTTTCAAGTGAATGGACAGTGAACAGGTTGCAATATACGCTTTCTGATAAAATAGTAATTGTGGTACGCTCTTTTTCTTTTGTAAGCATAGGGTAAAATTTGCTGAGGCTCAATATGGTTACGTTTTTTCTGATTTGAGCCTCAAAATATGTGCTTACTGTCCAAATTTAGTACAACAATTTTTTAAGAATACCTATATATAGATACAACAACAATCCGTGGAGCATGCTTGGCTACAGGTTTACATTATTTGTGTTTAGAAGAAACTTGAATTAAGTTTCCATTGTCCATTTACATGCTCAGTTTTGAGAACGTTCTCAAAGGCGTGGACGTATGTTAGACATAATTTGCGAGGCTTAAGAAATGCTACTCAAATTTTCTGAAGCTCAAGATATGATAAGTATTATGCTTAATTTGTCAAGGCCCCCAGCTTCAGTATGCTTATAATCGTTATGCTTATAAAAAAGAGTGTATACAATTGACTTGAGAAACAAATTTTTGAAAGCAGGATATACATAAATCAGACATACAACGTCATATTATAATCTAATATTTTTGCTTTAACAAAAAGATACTACAGAATAACACACAGCACTGCTATGAACATATTTTTCCAACACTAATTCTCTTCAGTGTAACGACCTTCCAGTTTTGTTTTTGAAAAAGACACATTACAAGTATTACTGGGAAGGTCACGAAGGATTCTCGGCGTGTCTGAGATAGAACTTGTTTTCAAGCGAAGTTTTACACGTTCAGCCAGTGACAAGTGTGGCGTGTTTTCTTTGTTGCACTCCCTAGCTTCAGAACCTTCCATGGAATACCTATCCTTACAAGAACTAGAATTCGAATCCAAATATAACATGTTCGATGAACTTGATTCAAAAGTTTGTAGTGGAATACCAAGCTCTTCTCTGAGTTGAGCTTCAAAGTCCTCCACCGCTGTACTGCTATGAGATGAGGATGCATCATTCACAGGACAAGCCAATGAAGTCAGTTCAGTGGATTCGTGAGTGTCACCATCAAGTAACGCAGGGCTAAGACCAAGTAAGATAGAATCTCTAAGACTGTCTCCCGAATTTAAGATTGAATCCCCAAGATTGAACGATTCTATTGAATTACTTGACATTTCTCTTTGCAACTTCAATGTTTTTGAACTATTTGTTGATTGGCTTTGTACGATGCTATTATACATCGAAGAGTCATGGTTATCTAAACATGGAGTTACGAACTCACCACACAACGGACTTTCGTCAATTTGGCTACTGGGTGTCCTGGTAGCACTGTTACCTCCACTGGGTGAGCGGCAACTATCATCTGCAACCAGGGCACTTCTAGAGAGAGCCGCATCACAATCAAAATTATATAATAGTTCTGCGGATTTGACATGAGTATAACTGATCTGATCATGAAGGTCCTGGCTACCATGATTGACAGGAAGGATGACACTATGGTGAGGCTGAGATGCAGGAGACACATAAGTGTTACGATCACAAGTACGAATGCCAGCAGTATTACTTCCTTGTAATCCAGATGATATACTAGAAACATCGGAAGTATTGTTAGATGCATCTGCTGCATTTCCGGATGAATCGAAATTGAACTCATCACAAGAAGTTTTCGCTTTTTGCTTCAGCGCTATTCTCTGGCTTAGTGGCACGAAATCTTCATCTTCCTCATCAGAGCATTCACTAGTATCTGCGACACAGACAGCATCAGTTCGTTCCAGAGATAATAATCGATCGGTGGTGGCTGCTAAACATTCTGAGCTAGGTACTGCACAGTTTGGCTTTTCCGTATGACTTCTTTCAAGAGAGATATTTTTCACTTGTGAGCATATAGCATCAACAACATTACCTTCATCGGCAACTTGACTCGACAGGGCATCAAACTGAGTATTTGTACATGATTTCTCTGAAGCCAAATTCCTTTTTTCTACGAGCAAAGCAGAACAAACATACTTAATATCGAGCCTCTGATAGTGGCCATCTCCAAATAGTGGCCACATCTCCCGATAACGGCCACTAACTTTCAGTCCCAAATCCTTCCCGTACGTTTTCTTATCATATAGAGAACCTCCCAAATGCCACCACCTTCCAATAATGTTTAGCAGCCATATGGTGCAGTCCCCAATGAAAAAAATAAAGGTGATCTCCCTCTAAAAGCGTCAACTCAAATATCTGCTTATCTGTTAATATCTTTATAATATCAAATATCTTTGCATCAGTTAATGCAAAATCTAGTGCTAAAGCATACATTAATGCTTGATTTTACCCATAATGTCAAGAAATATTGCTATGATGAGTCTTCACGTTTTGTAATGCAACCAAAACTTGCTACTTTAAGGCAAGAAACTTTCACGGGAAGAAAATTTCGCAGATCAGCCTAGCCACGAAAATCTTATATTTCGCAGGAAAAAAACTTTCGCAAATGAGCCTTTTTTAAATTTTTGAGGGAAAAAACTTTCGCGGAATGGGTCGTTTGAACTATTCACGGAAAAAAACTTTCATGAATAGAGCTGAAAGTTGCGAAACCGTGACAGTTTCTTTCCAATAGCGGCCACCTAACCTTGGCGGTAAAAGTGGCCGCAAAGAGGTTTGACTCCACTATCCAGAAAGACATAGCACTAGCTGAAACTCCTGCGATTGATAGCTGCACAAAAAAACAGAACATGAACAACAACGACTTCATTTCTACAGTTCCAAGCCATAATAATAAAAATTATTGGCAAGATAGCTTATCCGGTAAAAGCAAATTCATAATACAAAATATAGCATAAGAAAGAATGCTTTTCTTATGGAACATTACCATATTCTTGCAGCCAAATTTATGGGTTGTACTAGTTGTGAACATAGGAAAGCAGAAATTATACCATTAACGAAATCAAAAAGCATGCAAAAACAGTTGAAAAAAAAACAGGAAAAAAAGAAAGAAACCAAAACAAGAAGAATAACAAAACAGATTCTGAAGACTCCTGCTATACAGTTTCTTTAACCCTATTCCGTATGGGGGTGGGAGGTTGATTCCGCCTCCCCCCTCCGATTTTTGGAAAATATCTCCAAAACGGCAAAAGCTTACGACTTGCTTTTTGTAGGCATTTAGTTATCGGAGTTTATGCATATATACTGGCCATATTTAGTACAATTTGGTTCACTCGTTCACGAGATATCAGCCTCTTGTCACGTTACATGCAACTAATTTTCTGCATTTTGAACTCATAAACTTCAAAAATAGCTAAAAATGAAGAAGTTTGGGGACTTTTGAGCCTATTCTTAGTCATTTAGGACCCACTGGGATGCAATACAAACAAAATTGCAATAAAATAATTAATTATGCAAATTTTTGAAATTGGCATAATTAGGCACTCACCACGATGGCGTCACTGAATAATTAAGGAAGCTGCATAATTTATGATGGCGTTAAATAGTTCACCATATCAAGTTTGGCGGTCATACCTATAGACAATCCGGAAATACAAGGGGAAGGGGAGGGGGGCGGAATCACATAGGCCAAAATGACCCCATACGGAATAGGGTTAAATTGATAGTTTCACCCACATTAGAGAAACCAGCAAACAGACGTTCTCAACTAAAGAGGCTGAATTATATAGCCTTGATCACAAACTTGCCAACAATTTATAGCAACCAACATGGCGAGAGAAAGTTTCCAAATGTTGCCCTTAAAGGAAAACTCCGAACCAAAACTAGGAGACCCAAGTTCAAACTAACCCTACTTGCACTGGAGGTGGGGGGGTGGGCCCTCCTACATTTCAGAACGTCACTGCTGAACCACAAAACTGAAGGATAGGAAAGTTACTGAGCTTATGATGGTATAATGGTGTAAAAAAATATTTCCTGTGTGCCGCCTGTTGGCCGTGACAGGTATTGTATGTAATGCAATTGGATCAAAATCTGGTGTGTGAGGTCATCAAAGTGCTCTTTTCTCCACGAAAACACAGATTTAGCTGTACAAATGTGGACAAATGATTGGCCAATTGAATTTGGAAAGATTCTGTATCTATTCTCAAGTATCAGTAACCTTTCCTGACATCATCAGAAGGACCCATTCATCACACACTAAAACAATAAACTTCTATTTGTCATGGTAACAAATGATGACGTCACCATTGCCACCTGCTATTTTTGGGACCAATTTTTATTCCATTTCGTACCTTACATATGGACCTAAAATCCCATGAAGTTTCATGCTTTTAGCTTGTTCCAAATTAAAGTTATTGAGGGGGGCATAATGTGCCCCTCCCCCAGGCAGTACAGAGGAGCCCCAAAAAGCCCAGTGCAAATAAAGTTGAACTACGATCCGATGATAATCGTTGAGTTTTGTTATCTACAACACGCATTCATTTGTGTGTGTTCGACTTGAGCGTATTTCTAAGAGTACGAACTAAAGTACAATTGGAAGTTCATAGTTGTCCAAATGCTTTAGGGCAAACAGCAATTAACAAGTGACTTACTATTCTTCTTCTTCTTTGACTCCTTTGCTTCAGCAAATGCCTCCACCAGACCAGGAAAAAGCCTTACAATAACCTGAAGTTGGAATTGAAAACAACATCAACTTGACAGTATACAGTACAAGTGTCTTTGTCTAGAGGGGGCATTGCCAAAATAAATGCCGCAGAAAAAGTGAAATATTACATTGCACCATGCAAAAGAATCATACGAAGCATGAATAATTAACACTGTACTTAGTACAATCAATTTTTCATGACAAAGGAAAGCTAACTTTGGACAGAAATAGTCACACCTGAGTCCAAGAAGCGTATTCCACAAATAAGTATGGCTCTTAAACTTACCTATCAATAATTACAAAATAGGAGTGAGGGGATTTCAAAACGTTTCCAATAAAACCCTAAAAATGGTTGCGTCAAAAAAATCCCTTCCAATCAACTTCCTTTTGAAAGTGGGCTTTCACCATAACCACAGCAGTAAACTACTAAGAGTTGTAAAAATCTGTTTTGTGCAACTTCAACATGCAGAATAATCGCCTCGGCGAATGAGTCGAGATATAGTCTATCGTCTGCGTATGAATTTGGGATAGTGAGACATTTACCATCAGCTCTTTGGGCGAGAGCTCAAAATTTTGTTAGAAATCCAATATGGCGGAAGGTCCTAAATCTGGTTGGCCAATTTCCCGAAAGAAACAATAGAAGCGATGTTGTTGACAAAATATGAGGATTATAGAAAACGAAGGCCAAGTGATGTGTTACTTAGGTAGAGATATGAGTGCAACTTGATGATGGCTTTAGTATTGATGGAAAGCCAAGGATGAGATCTAAGTCGTGTAGAAGTCTCAGCTTCGAAGGATTATTATTTTTTAAGATATGGCTCATTGTCTTCAGAGATACCTTCGGTGCTAAAAATGGCCTTCGGTTCAACTATAAAATCTTGCCATTTCGGTGTTTCCAAACCGATTTAGAAAGTTATTTTCGGGTTACTTTAACTGCCTCTAAAATTTGTTGTTAACTTTTTTTCAGGTTGCGACAGATTTTCAGTCATTTCATTTTTTAAGTCAACAAGTCACATAATTAGTGGACTCCCGCGAACTTAATAGAGAATCGCCATGTCAGATCAAAGAAGAGAATAACACGTAAGCCATAAGTTTGCACCACAGATGACAAAAGCGTAACGTAGAGTTCTTGAAACAT
>JAOBRC010569564.1:0-11122 GCA_027575255.1 Scolionema suvaense | reverse complement strand
TCGTACCGTAGAATAAATTCTACCGCATAAAGCACGAATTCCTATGGGTACGAATCGAGAATTTTTTCCTGTGCATAGTGCTTTTTGCTGGCCATATTGATTTAAAGGTTCGCCATATTTTTAGCGTTCATTGATCCTCCAGTTAAAAAGTAAGTTGAATTTAATCAACTCACTATTGCTAAAATACAACCGAAATGCAGTTAATTGCCTGCAATTAACAAAGATCCTGAAGAAAACAGCATTTTCGTATAATAGCACACCAGAAATATCACGTCATTAACCCTATCCCTACTGGGGGGGGGTTCCGGCCCACTTAGCACATTTTTTACCGCTGCTGCTAAACCGCGCTACCAAATCTTATGAAACTTAGTGAGTGTTCATAGAAATTATCTAGGAATATTTTGGTCCAAAAATATTTTCCTAATATGCCACCTGTTGCCTACAGCAGGTGTTTTGTTTCGGGCAATTGGAGGCAAATTTGATGTGTGACATCATCAAAAAGGCGTTTTTGCCCCAATAAACTATGTTTAACTGGTGTAAAGAGTTAGACAAGACCTTTTCATAGCCTTGTCGATGATTTGGACGGGATTCGGAACAATTTCCACGGCTGGTGATGCTCTGATGACATAACCCTGAAAACAATAGATTCCGATGGGTGACCTTAGCAAATGATGACGTCATCATTACTACCTCCAATTTTTGGGATCAAACTTTATGTCATTGTGTTCATCACATATGAGCTTACTTACATGGTGACCTCCCGATGTTCCGACAGTTCTATATTCCGACAGTGCAATGTTTCGACATAATTCGGAACATCGAAATGTCGGAATATCGAAACTCCCTGTATTCCGACGCTTCGATGTTTCGACACATTGATGTTTCGACATTTCGATGTTCCGACAAATGTTGTAACATTATAGGTCACAATTTTAGATACACAAGAGACAGCTACACACGATATTATGCCTCACTTAAACTGCACACATTTATTTATTAAGTTGTATTTTACATTTTTAACTGCTACTTTGTAATTATCGATACGTGACCATTATGTATCCAACTGACGTGAAAAATTAGCGACAGCATTTTCGAAAACGGATAAATAAAACTCTCCCATCCGTCAATAATCCTTTGCATGTGGGTTGGCAACATGCCATTTTCGGTGCAAATTCAAAATATATTTTGTCAGGGATGCTAGAATCATCTCCCAGTGTTTTCCAACTCCTGAACATGACCGTACTACGTTTACTAGGTCAGGTAATCTCTTCCCCGTGGAATGCAGGCACGGTGCCACTGGAGGTCCAAAAAACCTTTTTTCTTCGTATTGACATATCAGTTCACGGTGTTTCATCATCCTTATAGAACAGGGAAACTTTATATCAAAGAAAGATGGAATCGAATGCTGGTGATACATATACATGCATGGTCATGCTGATATTCGTCATTGAGCATCCACTGCATGGTGTGTCGGAAAAGCGGTACAGTAAAGAACTGTCGGAACATCGAAGCGTCGAACATTGGGGTGTCGAAAAATAGAGGGTACCGTTATTCCGACAACTCTATGTTCCGACAAATGTCGGAATATTGCTGTTTCGGAACATCTTAATGTCGGAATATCGAATAGTCACCACTTACATACCAAGTTTCATGCTTATAGCTTATTGGAAACAAAATTTATCGACTGGGGGTGCCCCCTTCCCCAATTCTGAGGAGCCCAAAAAAAGCCCAGTAGGGATTGGGTTCAGTCAGTATCCTATTTCAGAACAAATCGGAGGATGGTAACCACGCATGTTCCTCCACTGAGAGCAACATGCATCGGAGGATGGTTACCACACGTGTTCCTCCACTGACAGCAACATGCAAAGAATGATCGACAAACGTTCGAAAAAAACTGCCGTCCGTTTTAAAACAGCGAAATACCGTTCTTTCTGGCTATCTGCACTCCGGTACCTTACCACTATTTCGATGACGTTACGTTTCTACTGAGCATCGGTGGGACATTGTGAGACAAAAATCCGTATTTCTTCGAAAATGCTGCCACTTAGAGAAAATTCTGTATCGACTTAATTTTGAGTTATGAGCTATAATTTAACTTTATTTACTCTTATATATACAGAAGCTTCTCGTACAAGAATATTCTTTGCTAATACGCGAACTTGTTAACCGTAATTTTGCCTGGTACGTGACAGAAAAATGAACAGTTGAAAATTGAAATATCTTATAGAAAAATCCTAAAAATTCTACGCCTTGAAGTCAGTGTCCCTGTCTTCCCTTGTAAAGCTCGCCTCGTGGTCCAGTGTATATGGGATTATCTTTGCATGGTAGAGGTTCACCGTACCATTCTGTTCCTTTAAATAATCTCCAATCCATTTTTGATTTAAACTGACACACTGAAGAATAATCGTCTAGAATTTTACCAGGGGGATATGAGTCGGAGCCACGGTGCTTCCAAAGAATCCGCATTTGCTCAGGATAGCTACCATGAACACCTATGTATGTCTGGCAAATATTTTGTTCGGTTTTGAAGCGAGGAACAAATGATGCTGGTGGGTGATGATACAGTCTTCGGTCATGTCGGAGAACTTTCTGCATATTTAATCGCTCGTGCCAGATCCCCACCATCTCATCTGCCCATTTGTGACAAACCATGGTTTCTGGGTTTTGCCCCAGATACGTTTCTATGAGGTCACGTGAGTACAACATCATGCTTTCATCAGGACGAAGTCTTTTGGCATCGCAATGCACCCATCCCCAGTGGTAGCGTGTTCTTGGGGGCATAGGCACCTCACTAATCAGTCTTTTTATACACATGAAGTAATCATCGTCTATGCGCATCATGTAATTAAAATCGTAATGAGTCATTGCCCAAAACATATGGTAGACAAATCTTTTACCGAAATCTGTACCCCCTTCTAAGTTTTGGAAAAAAAGGTCCCCATACTTCTCCTGCTCTTCACGTAAATCTTTCCCTGTGTCTGTTGACGGGTCGTACCAATCGGTGAGAAACACACATTTGATCTTCAGCTGAAAGGCAGAAGTGAAAAAGTCAAACTGTGTCGCTGATATGACCTGTTCAAGGTCTTCATCATCAACAATCTATATAAAAATGATCGTAAGTGGATACTCAGGCTAGGTGTCTAGAATAAACTTTTCTGATAAATTCCATCTTTTGAAAAAAACGAATCTTCGGCATCTAGTGAATAACGTGGATGCCGAGCTCCGATCATTTTTTTTTCGCTGCATTCTCCTACCATCACATCCATTCATTAGCTTGGCACCTAGACTAGAAACTAGTCGCCTCGAACTGAACACCGCACTCCTTGATCCCCTGTGAAAGCAATAAATATCCGCGCGCAATGATAATCTTCCTTTCTACGTCTCCGAGATAGTGTGGGCTTTCAGTGTGATGTATAGAAACGACTAGTTCTAGTCAAAACCATGTTCAGAGACGTGTATATCCTTGTAAGAGTTCTATAATTAACGTTAAAGGTGAGAATCTTCCTAAGCACATATTAGGTGCAAAAATGCACGCATCATACCTAGACAAGAACTTCGGGGGGGGGGGGGGGAGGAGGGGTACTCCCATATACCAAGATACGGCATGTGCCGCCCACCAGGGTAGTAAATTTTGCTCCATTTCCCTAAAACAGGGTTACCAAGAAGACGTTCTGCCCTAAATCAGGGTGTCATGAAGCAAAAATTTCAATACATTTTGGCCGGAAATGCAAGCCCCAGATTTTTCCTTCGGCGCCCACCATGGGGGCGTCTTCGGGTGACAAAGCACACCTATTCCCTCAACATTATCTGTGCATGTTACACATAAGAATGTGACCTTGGCAGAAGTTTCCTTAAATCAGTGTCATGTCCTCAATTTTTGGACGGCATATGCCGACAAAACCATATCCCATTACCCCCTCCGGGACAAGTACAGACTATTTCACGATGAACCTGACAAATTCTGCTTATTAGGCCTTTTCCCCATACCGTATTACTGTCTGCTGAAAGTATGTATTTAGTACCATCCCTACACTGCATCATCCTGCCTACATAATGCATCACATTGTGAAGAGAGCTCCTGATACGAGCTAACCTCCATCGTTACTGGTTGTAGTGCTGCATTAACACATGCGGCAGCTTCAGGAAGGATGCTTGTGGACTGGCTCATCGAAAGATGAACAGCATCCTATCGGAGATGCTTTCATCCTTGCACGGGTGTCTATGCTTTACATGGTTAAAAACCTTAACTATCGAGCAAGTTTTTGTAACAAAAAAAAAAATAAGCAAGTAGACAAACAGCCTGTAAAAGAATAGTAGTGAATCCATATGTCAACGTATAGTTTTGTACTTTTATTGCCTCGGCGGCTGCACCGAGATATAGTCTGTTGTCTGCGTATGAGCTTGGGATAGCGAGACATTGACCATCAGGTCTCAAGGGGAGAGCTTAGAATTTTGTCAGAAATCCAATATGGCGGAAAGTCCTAAATCTATTTGGCCAATATCTCGAAAGAAACAATAGATTCGATCATGCTGACAAACTACGAGAGTTGTAAAAAACGAAGGACAAGTGATGCGTTACTGAGGTAGAGAAATGAGCATAACTTTTGATCCTGGATAGATTCGATAATGGTTTTGGTATGGATGGAAAACCCAGGATGAGATCTAAGTCGTGTAGAAGCCTCAGCGTCGCAGAATTATCGTTTTGGAAGATATGGCTCATGGTCTTCAGAGGTACCTTCGGCTCAACTTTAAAATCTTGCCGTTTTGGTGTTTCTGAACCGACTTAGAAGCGTGTTTTTTTACATTCAAGTTATTTTGGGTTACTCTAGGTCTAACTGCCTCTAAAGTTTGTTGTTGACTTTTTCTGGTGGCGACCGATTTTCGGCCATTTCATTTTTTCGATCAAAATGGCCCTCTTAGAAATTGGTACGCCAAAACAAATTTTAGAATCGTGTTCTACATTCTTTCCTCTCATGGACATCTATATTCTACGCACAAACTGACCTAAAAAGATGCTCTCAAAGTCTCACAATCCTCGCTCAAAGATATAGCACTATTTAGCCTGTTTTGGCCTTATTTCGCCTATGTCAATATGGTATCTAAACGTAAAAATAACTCTTGCACATTATTAACTGCACATGCTTGTTTATTGTTGAAGTTAGGGCATAGCCTGAGGTACCTCTGTGCCAAATTTGAGCATCTGAAGTGGAGTGGAAGTTATTGTTTTATGGTAAAGTGTTGGATTTCGGTGGTCTCACATGCACTGTCAGAGGGTGGTCAGTCAGGAACAAATCTGAAGACTGATCTATACTTTCTTGTATGTCCATTCTTGTTTTTATTTTTTTTTTTTTTTTACTACCCTGCATGTTCCCTACCAGTTTTAGGCGATTTGGTTTAGTATATCAGAAGTTATTAACAACGTTTGTGACATTTTGACACTTAGCTGTTTTCATGCCTCAAGGCGGTCACTTAAAAAACACAAAAACTCAAATCCTGACTTCCCAAACTAAATTCCCAATTAAGCTGTTCTATGTCTTCAAATGTGCACCTTATGATTTCGAACTAATTTCCAGTATTGGAATGCTTGTTCAAAAGTTACTTGAGGCAAAGTAAGGGGTAGCATGTTTCAGACTTATGCTGTTGAGTTATGGCAGTCATAAAAGATTATCCGCTGAGCTTCTTAAGTTCTTCTAAACTGCATGCAGGGTGGTAACTTGCTTATTTCTTACTCCGCATAGTTGTTACGACCCTCTCCTGTAAATTTTAGCTCATGTGAGTTAGTATTTCAAAAAATCTGGCCAAATAGGGATTTTCTTGAGGGTGTCGCGACTGAAATTGCATATCATATCCTGTTCCAGTTGCTCAGATCTAGTTCAAACTTCCCACATACATTCTCCCCATCATGACGGTCAAGAAGTGCCCCGTTTTGTTCAGGTCTTAGCAAGTCCAATTAAAAAATAGGATTTTGTATGCAGTTTTTCATGTTTATTTAAAATCAAGCATGGTGTACAAATAGGTCTCTAACGTTTTTTTGTCAGAACTTTTCAGAGGTTCTAGATACTTTTTCGAGATTCCTGCCCGGAAACCTTTCTGAAAAGTCATCGCCGAACTTCTCCAGTAGTCTAGATCAAAATTTAGGTGCACACCTGATGGAACCACAGAAACAATATTTTCAGCATAAAAAATGCTGAAAGTCTCAACCTTGCATTTTGGTAAGTTTTGCACCCTCGAGTGAGAGCTGTAACATAGCAAATACTGAACCATTTTTGATGCGGTTTGAAGCATTCGTTCAAGGAAAAGTGTATCTTCAATTATCGCCCAAAATCTTCAGTTTGGCAAAGACATTTTGGCAATGATTGTCTGAAAATTCAAAAAAATTGAGCAGGACAGGTGCCCAATGAAATCAAGTTAGTGATGGAATGCACTGTTTTAGAGCAAATACAATGTACCTGTACTATCCTTACACTTAAAGACAGTAATACCATCCTCGTCAACAGGTCAGGCCACGCCTTAAACACTGGAAACAGATTATGTGGTGATTGATAATGAACCCAAAGAGGTGCGAAAAGTGAACCAATACGGATTCAGAGAGTATGATCAACATGATCACTACAGATTTTCTTTGACAAAAACAAAAGAAGTCTCTGGCCACGTCCGTAGCAAAACACTTCGATAACGATCTATAACCACTATCCGACCTAAACAATAAAATCAACGTATCAAAGAATAGCCATCATCAACAAGCAGCTATGATCGCAAACAATCACATACAAACACGATTGGAAGGGATCAAGTCCCATGCAACTGGATTTTTACTTCTTTCAGGCAGTAACACTCCCCCCCCAACCCCACTCAACAGTTACCAAACATCCAAATGCATCAAAAAGCAAGTTTACTCATCTGGCAACACTGTACAAGGCTTTAAATAGTCATAGAAACAAGCAAAGAACATCAAATCAGTGGATATCGTGATTCTACAAATGCACGAAATGTGTCAAATTTGACTTTTCTACTTGTTTCTACCATAGTCATAGGAAGCGAAGGATTTATGTGACTATGTTTCTACCAATAACCCATCCCCAGACCCCGCCCAACTGTTACAAAACATCCAAAATACACCAGCAATCAACTTAAGTCATCTGGTGACACTGTACCAGGCTTCAAATAGCCATAGAAACAAGTAAAAAGCATCAAATCAAGGAATAGCACCACTATACAGATGCACAAAATTCTGACAATCTTTGCCAAAGATCTTCGTCAAAATCATTTTGGCGAAGATATTTAGGCAAAGATTGCAGGGCGCCTAAAAACCTCGACTCGTTCCCAGCCCCCTAAATTTGCTCAAATGGGGGGGGGGGGGGAGATGAAGCTCTTGATTCACTTAACCAAATCGTCTCAAATTTGGCGTGGGGGTAGCACTACAAAAGGTTCAGACGCTGATAAAATTTCAGCTACTAGTATTAAGCCCACTCCTCCCAGGGGATTTTAAAGATGGTACCACTGAAAAAAATTTCTTTTCTAAGAAAGGTATGAAGTTTAAGCCTAATAATAACCCAGATTAAATTGAACACTTTGGTTTAGTAAGATTTTTTAAGAATTCAGTCCCCTTTCCTCCATAATTACAAACCTCAGAACGCCCAATTTCTTTAAAAATAAATAACTCAAGAACTAAAATAGCCACGCATCTGAAATTTTGTATGTAGTTCAGGATTAACAATTGCTAGCCTTACACTAAATTTCAGGTCCGTTCCTAAAGCTCCCTGCCCCCAGGGGGCAAAACCTCGCTTGTTGACAATTTCAATTTTTCTTAATTATCTTTTTTTAAAAAAATACTTGAAACTCACATCTGTTACTTTCCTTAAAAGTGCGCATCAAACAGTAAGTTTCTTAGAGTTATTTGATATGCCGCCCCTTTGAATTTTTGCCTCAAAGCATTACACCGGTCTAAAATGATTTTTGGTGTGGTAATGGAGCCTTCCAAAACATGGCAGAAGTATTTTATTTCATGAAAAAAGCTTTCGCAGTTCCAGAGATATCTGCTTTCAAAATTATGGATAATTTTGGCTTGCTACCGTTTTGCTTCTGAACAGTAATTCTGCATAACGTAGAGTCAGACCAAGTGGAATTATCCCATCTTATGTGTTAAGTTGCTACTCATTGAACTGATGTGTGAATCTAAACTTTGCTTAATCTCAAAGAGGGTTGTAATATGTTTCTCATAGCGTTGAAAGGAATCCGTCTAATGTTCAGTTACTAAGAAACACCATAGACCTTAGAAACGGTACTATATGACATCACTGATGAACAAAATTGAGATTCATAGAAACAGTGCAAAATATCAAACTTTAAAGTGACATTGCAGACGAACCACTGAGGCTTTTTCGATCAAATAAAAACCAGCGTTCATGTTTTTGGAGGATCTACGACTATGTGGAATTTGGTTTTAGAGCGGTGTATTGCTTTAAAAATTAATAAAAAGAACAATTTTTAGAAGCTGAAATGTTTAGGGCAAAAGGATAACTGCAGATCAAATTTCTGAAGTTTTCAATAAATATTTTGACCCCAAGAAATTTTCTATTTTTCAGGCATTTTTCAGAAAACGTTATTTAAATTTCGCAGTAAAAATAATGGAAAGGCAGTCTGAATCTAATGCAAGAACCGTACGAATGCCTCACTTACTTGGCACCGAGGCACATAGTTTCCAACTATACCTAGTAGTAAGTAGGTATTCAGAAAACAGAGTGAAGGTTCACGCATAAAAACATATTTGCTGGGTTATTGATATTGTCGCTTCCCGAAGATCATGTGTTTATTCTTTCATGTTTCCAGCACGTTATCAAACTGAAATGCCCAGATGCTTGTAATCCGTCAATGATCAAAGCAATACTCACGCTTGCAGTGGATAATTTGTTCACATGATTTTCTCGATTGGGTGGTCGAACCTCGTCCGGTAAAAATGACCTAGACAACATGAGACCCGGGTTGTTGACTAGTATGAGTCTGCAATCCCGGAAAAAATATTTGGCACAAATAGCCTGCTGTACATCCCAACCTCTCCGTGTTCCTTGCTTGCTTGCTCTGTAAGAATTTGAATTCGAGCGGAGGCTGTGAGCAAACTAGGCACAAAAGGCATTTTTCAGCCAACATCAAAAATGCAATTTTTACGACTTTCGCTTGTAAAAGCACTTTGAATTGCAAGAGCTTTAAGAAACTTTTTGCTGATGTTTAGCAACTTCTGTCCACAATCTCGTGTAGTTTCTAACAATTTACGCTAGTAGATCGAATTCCACACCCTTTGTTCTCAAAATTACCTGAACAATCCCGAGCCACGCCCAAAAACAAGCCAAATACACGCTGCAGATACCCTAATTATGCCAAAACATGATTTTTCAAAAGTCAGTTAAGTCTCTCAAGCAAAACCCACCGATTGGCGACTCGGTACTTGCCGACCTATTTTACCAAAAGTTCTCAATAGCAGAGGATTACAAACTTTTTATAGAGTTTACTGTGAATATATTTCGGCGTTACTTCCACCTATTTTCATTTACTTGTGTGACCAATGAGGTTAAACCTCGTTGGTGTAACGGAGCATGGCAAAAACGCGCATACTTGCCAATATATGTTGACCGGGATTGTATCGAGTGGAAGAGGCACATCAGTGACAAGTAATATGAGGTTAAGAATATAAGTCGTGTAGGGGTAAGCCTCATGTGAATCTTCATTTGAATACTTTATAAATTTACCTTCCGGCCTTTGGAGAAAAGAATACGTCATGTGATCATGACCTACAAGCACACGTCTTCTCACAAGTGCGATGGTTATTGTTTCATTGCTTGTCTTACTAACAGCTCAAACATCATTACGACTGTACAGGACGAAAACAAATGACCAAAACATATTTGATTAGTATCTTACTCTGTCCGTGGATTTGCATTCAGGCCACCAGGTCTCTCTTGTAGCTTCCCTTCTTGCGAGTCTCTTCGGAGCAGAGGAAACAATCAAAATGAGATCTAACTTCTCTTTTTTGTCTACTGGTTCTAGTTTAAACTTCTGGTATATAACATTATCCTCCAGACGCTCAAACTTATCCGGCAATTCATGCCATTTCTTTGCTGGAGCAAATATTTCTGTTCGAAGTTTCTGTACTAGAGACTTCGCTGCGCTTTCATTACGTCCCAGTAATTCTGTCACTTTTTGCAAGATGTTGTCATCGTTTATCTTTTCGACGGGAATTGATTTGTTACCGGCTGGTTTCGCCCAGTGATTGGGAGAAATCGGGAGTAAAACAACACTTCTCTTGTGAAGACTGAACCTACCGAATACTACGTATACAATGAGCGTATTGATAAGAATTAGCGCCAGGAGGGACATGGCATTACCCAGACTCAACCGACACGGTTTCTCCATAACGAAGATCTAAAACAAAATAAAATAGAGAAAAAACTTTACGCCGGATATATATGCTAACTACTGAAGGTGGATGAAATTATTTAAGGTTAGTTATGCAAGTACGATAAAGAATATTAACTAAATTAAGGTTAAGCGTTCCGTGCTACTCATTGGAAAAGAAAATTGATTGTCCTATGAGGTTGTAGTTCATTAACGAAAAATGTGCATGTCATGGCATAGATTCGTGGTTGACTTCTATCGGCCAGACAACGCAGGTTTTCTTATCACTACTTAACTTGAGGAAGTGGGGTGTGTGTGTGTGGGTGTGTATGTGTGTGTGGGGGGCGTTGGTGATTGGTGCTCCACCCCCTGGTACAACCCTGGTCAAAATATTTTGGCACGCATGCGCAGTTTTGCTATGTTCCGTACGTACCACAAGTAAATGAAAATAGATCGACAAGTACCGAGCCGCGAATCAGGGCGGGAGCGTTGTTTTGTTTGAGATACTTATTATTTCTGACTTTTGAAAAATCATTTTTTGGCATTTCTAGGGTATGTGCAGGGTGTGGTAAGGCTCGTTTTCGGGCGTGGCTTGGGTTAGTTTATTCATGCCCCGTTTACATCAATCCGTTTTGGCCCTGGAAAACGCCCCCAATACGTTAAGCGTTTATACTTGCGGCAGCTTAACGACCTCATTTTGTGGTTAATCTATTGTCTCGGATTTTACGAAAAC
>JAOBRC010569453.1:0-11123 GCA_027575255.1 Scolionema suvaense | reverse complement strand
TCCATTCCCCATCAAGGAATGGAGGAATGGTTTCATTTTTGCCTTTATTAGATTTTGACCTTCTTTAGTCTGTTTAGGCATTACTTGCAATGCTCTTGGTGAAAATAAACTCAATTTGAAGAAAGTTTCAAAACATTCTTGTATTCCTCCGTTCCTTTCCTGTATTCCCCATTCCTGCTTTTACAGATAGCCGTTTATATTGAATCAGTGCGTAAAGTCATGCATACTTGATGAGTTGAAGTCACTGGTGGCGGTAATGTGCTCAATATGGCATAATTACCAAACGCGGAAATGCTGCGACAGGTAACAGACCAAGAAAACAAGTGAAGCGCAGTGCACTTGGTGTGGTACAGGCTACCCATCTTCCATTACATCATGACAATTCTTTCAATAGTAAATATCAATGAACAGATCTTGAAATATTTTTACAAAAAAGTAAAATTGAGTCTTAAGACAGAAAATGCCATATTCCCTAGGCAAATAAGTTTTCCGAAACATGTCCATGGTCAAATATACTATAATCAGTGCTACTCTATAGCTTCAAACAAAAAGCAACAAAAATTAAACACATGCTCAAGTGATTTGAAGACATCTTGTTGGATGTTCAGTTACGATAATCAGATTCTGATTATCATATGTAGCTGAACATCCAACTATTCACTTCACTTACCGAAGATTGAATATCCAACAGGGTTTTTTCTAGAGCTTTCCATCCGTCGATATTCGACAAAAAGAACTCAATCTTTAAATTGAGTTTTTGAACTCAATGTATGACACTTTTCTCAAGAAAAATACAAGCTTTACGGCCAGATGGAAAACTTCTGTGGATATTTTCATGCTTCATATGTACGGTCAATTCCGGCTGAACACGGGTGACTTGGTTACATTTCTCTGTGAGTACTATGCCAGCGTAGATTGCATCTCTTCTTTTTGCATCATAATGATCAATTTCATTTAAACCCAACATCTCCGCAGCAGATCTGACGCGACAAAAGAATGTGATTTTGTATTCTTCCTCTCGGCCGCTACGTCACAGAATTGACAATGCACAGCTTCGGCTACCATTTTAGAGCCCTTTTCAAGCCCTGTTTTATGTTTTCAAAAGTTTTATGATTTCCAGTTATAATGTTAAGATGTGCCTTGCTTTTTTTCAATATTTCTACGAAGTCTTAAGCTCAGAATAGAAGCTGGGGAACATATTTTCCAGCCTTCTAGGAGGGTCAAATTCCAAAATTTTCCCCTCAGGCCCAACCATGGTGGGATAGTGTATGGAATACAAGTAAACAAGATAAAAACTCAATCTTTCACGACACAATCGACGTAAGAAAAAATCCCTGGATAAAACCCTGTCCAACCCAACAGTTATGCATGAATCAGCAAAAACATTTACCTTGGGTACGAGAATATCCATAGCATCTCTTAGTATGATCAGGTCCTGAAAGATCAACACTGTTGATGAAGTCAATACAACAATTACTTGAAACAAAAAGAAAAAATTTTCAAATTTATGTTAGCAAGCACATTTTGTACATGTATGACATGCTCCCAAGGTGAAGTGCACAGAGAATTGCAATCTGGTACTGGTACCATAAGGCACATACAGTGCAATATGGTAACTAGCAAATCGTCTTGAATATTTTCTGTCTCTAACAAGGGATTGCCACGGGTTGGTTAGGTATACTGTTGAGAGGTTGATAGTGTCAAAAAGAAAAAAGTAGGCTGATCGCATGTGTTACACGCCTCGGCTCCATTATGTGTACAGATCATCACACGCACACGTTTTTCTTAATGAGACGTCTCACATAATACCCAATTTTCAGCTCTTTTCAAATTTCCATTAGGGGTTCAAAAATTATGAAACGTTTCATGTAGAAGATTGACACAACTTGGGAGTATACAGCGGACATTGTCTCAAACATTGAATGCCTATAATGATTATCCCTGCATAAAATTTGTTTCACTTATGCTTTTTGCCCATGAGATAAATGGGAAAGATATATACTGCCCCTTCCCTGAATAGAGAGGGTCATCAGTTGGGATACTCGATGAGTGATTCTGTGCCCATTAACCTTAATTTTGTTCCTAAAATGAAAACACCAAGTCAGGTAAAAGCTTGTGCTTAAGATATGTGTACTTAAGTGACAAATAACGAAAGTAATCCCTTCACCTTCACTTTTTATATTATCTTACATTATCTGCCATTATGCTGCCCATTCCTTCAAATTATCTGCACTTAGTATCCTTCACAGTATGTAAAACAGCAAAAATCTAAAATAAATCGGAAATAATATCGGTTGAATGATACAACCAAAGAACCTAAAGTGCGATGACTCGAGCATTTTTCTCTCTTTCAATCTTCCAACCTTTCAGATTTATAAGGATTTGATTAGAGTCAAAAGCTTCAATCTGGTTAAATATCATGGATTTAACATACATAACATGGTAAAGTTATTTTATTAAAACACCATAAAAAGATGTGCATACCAACTTAAACCAATTGACTCAATATATACTGTGACAAGACTACTTAAAGGAGAACTAATGTCAAGAAAAAATTTCAGGTCAAATGTTAGCAGTATGCATGAAGATTCACTTTTAACAATTTTTTTCCCTATTGCATTTTGCTTACGCTGTCATAATTTAATTTCGAAGTCAGTTTTATGCTACGCTCGTTGCCATCTTGGAGCTTCAGCAGAGCGGGCAGAAGGTCTGGGTTCTAGTATTGTGTTAAGTCAGTGATGTCAATTCCACTCCAGGAACACATCTCCCCATAAGAAAGCATACTGCGAAACCTAGAGCAAGACCAATCCTCTTACGCATTAATGAAATAAATATGGTCTTACCTTTCTCTTCCCATCATAAAGAACAGACAATGGTCAAACTAAAATAAATTGAAGCTACCACTTCACACAAAATAGATTTGGAAAATAGCTTCACACAAGTCCACCCTTCGTTAGTTCTCTTACATCAACTGCTTGCCAGGAGAAAGTAAACAAAGAAGCAAGAAAAAAATCGTTTCATCAATCGATCGCGAAATCTACATTCGAAACTAATTAATAAATAACCTGTCTTAACTTTCGATTTGACAAAAGGCGATTTCTATTTCCAATGTTAGTATTACGAAGAATGGTAGTTCATAGCATGTACAGTCAGTCGAATTGCTTGTGTTGGCTCTGATTGTAGAAACCAAGCTATTGTCGAATTTCGGTGCCAATACATGAACGTGATCTTGTGAACTTATATGTGGTTCTGCAGCCTTGGTTGGGTGGCTGTAGAGATAGATTGGGCTTGGAATGTGGATTGATCCTATTTCTAAGTAGAGCTACGCTAGAATTGGTATGCAGCCAAGAAAGGCCCAGTTTTGTAGAGCAAAGGTAGGATAATTTACTTAAGATTTATTTTAATATTTTTATGCTTAGTCCTCGTGCTTCATGCCTGAACTTGTTTCCCGCCGATCTGTCAACACCATTGCAAGCTTAATACAAGTAGACCTAGGGGTAGTTAATCTGTTCAGATTCAGAGTAGAGTGGGTTCTACGTCACGTTTAAAGCTGTTCCACGGAAAACCGTATCGATTTTCTGCTGCTCAGTGCGGAAAGGCCAACCAAGATGGCGACGAGCGTGAATATGTTAACATGTGATAAATCGTATCAACAAAACATTGCTGACCTGAAAAAATGGTGCAGACACCATTTTCTTATCATTGTCGTGTATATTAGAAAAATTGGTGCACATCCATTAGTTCTCCTTTAATGTAGGGCCCATTATTGAAGACTGGCTGAAAGGTTCAAATTCTGTAAATCTTCAACCAGACTGAAGATACTGACAGTTCTGTCCACCAGTGATTCATTTTCTTTGCTCTTGTTCTCCTCGCAGAGAAACAAAAAAAGCTTTCCTTGCAAAATCCACACAAACTTTTCATAAAGAAATTTCAAAGTCCTCCCTGCTTTGCTGATACACATGGCTAAGCCTCAGTATATTAGAATTTAGCTATTATTCCCCCTTTTGTTTCACACTTGAAAAAGACTAATGGCCTAAGCATGTTTTGAGCACATCATTGCATCAAGAGAAAAATCCCGTTTCAAGCATCACATTGTATTTCATGATTGGAGCAACTTTCAAGCTGATGCTTTGCTAGTATTTTGCTCCGCTAACAATATACAATAGTTCTGCACATGAACTGCTATAGGAGAGCATGGAAGAGAGTGGGATTTACAAAGAATAACTGAAAAGTATTCAGTACTCTTTGTTTCAGCAAAACTTCATGCTTGCATGAAAGTAATAATGAAGAAAGCACAAAGAGCTGAGGTGCAACCACATAACAAAAGCAAAACAAATTAACACGATTTGGTGCAGTCATGGTTTGATGCTGATATAATTTCACTAAATGGCATGACCTTTTTGGGTCCATCAAAAATATTACTTTCTTAAAAATGCTTCATAGGCTGTGAATTCAAGCGTAGGAAATATAAGACTCAGAGTCAAACAATCTATAAATGGTAGAGAGTATAACTCGATGACCCTAACTGGACTAAATGAGCACCAGTCCAGCAAAGACAAATGCCAGGCAAACCAGGTCAAAAGTTTTATGTGCAGGATTGCACTTGGCCTGACATAAATCACACAACAATCAATACACTAGGCAAACTTTTTCTGAATAGGTTCAAAAGATCCACAGTGTCTTAGCTGAGTTAGAAAACTACAATGGCTTGCTGAAATAATTTCCAAAGTTCCGCATTAGAAGCAGCAAGAAATAGTGTTTCAATGTGACTTCATCTACTAGCTTTAGAAGTATGTTTGCGTAATCGAAAACGTGTCAGTTTCAACGGTAGAACAATACAAAGGAAACTTGCACATTTTTTTTCAGGTTTCTACGTTAACTTTTAACTTGGACTACAGTTTTATAGTGAGCAGAACCTAATTGTCAAATAAAAGCATTTTAAGTTAATGCCCTTTCAACATGTGAAATAAACCTTTGTTAGTTGATTTATTCTCACAGAGCCTAACGTTATTTTACATGAGCATTTTAAAAATTGCATATCAGGACTCAGCTCTTTCTGAAAAACATCCTTACATATTCAATGGTATGAAACCTGGCCTATGTCTCAACAAAAGTGGTCAGAATGTAGGCAACAAAGTCCTATTAAAAATCACATTCACGAAGTTTCAACTCTACGGAGCATACCATCTGAAAGTTCTAAAAATACTTCGGCAGGAGAGGACCAATTTCGATTGGCCCCATACCAACTAGGGACAACCAAAAAGTACTTACAGCGTTGTCCCCAACAAAACATGATGTACAACCAAGATGAATAATAGGAGCAGCTTTAGGACAAACAGCACCGAATGTATACACATGAGCCATAACATCGTGCCGTCTAGATTTCTCCTCTTTTGCAGCTAACTCATAGTCTATATTTGTAACATTTGCTTCCATCTCGGCAATCTGCTCATCACTGATTGTAAGACCCAATTCCTTAAAAAACAAACAAACAAAAAATACAGCAAGCTAGATACAGATACCATTCTATGTATGAAAGACATCAATTAAAACATACATTACATAATACGGAACTTTGAATAGAGGGAATAAAACCTTATTTAGTCCGGTTCCAAATTTGTGCTGATGCTTTGACTATAACCCAATTACATGTCTTAGAAAACACTCTTGTTCAGATAATGCACTTTGTCAGTCATCACTCTTGAAGTCAATCATGCTTTGCATAGCCATTAATACTGAGGGTCATTTTCCCTCATTGAGAGATCAGTTCTGCATCATGGCATGTGGTATCCTGGTACCTATAAAAATGAAAAGGCTCGTACAATATAGTTTTTTTTTCACGCAAAGTTGTTAAAAAATTCGTTATATACATCTTTTAGGAAATAGCTAAAATGAGTTTTGAGTTCTGCACACTGGATGTCATTTACTGGCCGCATAAAATCATGAAAGCCTTTTTCCCTAGCAGACTGCAACATTAGCATCCATGGAAATGTCCAATAATTCTACAACTACTACGGATTTTGACACATTCCTTACAGTGGCACGTCAAATCATGCACAGCCTGCAAGAAACCAACAATGAGCGAGTTCCTTCTCCTAAAGAAACTTTATTAATAAGCCACACTATCAACTGTGAGTCCCTTACCGATAGCGAGTCCTTTTTGAGATGAGCTGGAGTTGGAGGAATAAAATTAGCGCTGTACAGCTCAAGGAATCTACTTTCTACATGTTCAGTAGGGAAAAATTCCACTAAAAAGGAAATGTATCATGTGAAATGTACTCGCAGAGGGACAATGAAACCATAGCATAACAACTACAATCATGCCGTCTTACCTTTTCTGCTTTAGCAAGTATGATCCACAATTTCCGCCAGGTTGAAAATTTCTTGTCATCTGAGAAATTGAAACCCATTTCCTTGCTGGCATACCTAGTTGTCAACTGACTCTGGTAGACAGAGTGATCTGCCATTTTGATGGAAACTGTCTACCATAAAAAGAAAAAGTAACACAGCATTAGGTTGGTCATAAGAATTATTTCCACTCATTAATGCATTGGCGCTACAATGATATTGCCCACATCCAATTCAGATACTAAGAACAGGTTGCTAGCGAAGGAGTGCTAATTAAAAATCCATTGTACTCATCAGCTCTTTCAATTTGCGGCAGGTTTCCCAGACACCTAGTCTTTTGTGCTGCATATTCACACTTTTCAAGAAATCTGTCAATTACGAACCAAAACAAACGCTGGCTTTGCCTCCTTTTCTGATCAATAACAGGTAAAAGTTTCTTCCTTCCCAGGCACAGAACAGGCTACTAGGTTTGTTTTGGTTTGACCAATACAATCCGTCTCTAATGACTCCTGAGACTGACAGTGCTACTAAGGGCTTATTTACAAATCAAACAGCAATGCTAAAAGAAAGAAAACTAACAACACATCACTCAATAGATAGAGTAACTGGCCACAGAAAATCTTGCGCCATTCCAGTACCTGGTAGCACCCACTGCATCTACACTAGTCTTCGTACAAGACCCTAAAAATGTAGATCATCATTTAGAGTATTTGCATCTGAGTGCAATTTTCTATCCAGCCGTATACTAGTTAGTCTCCGCAAGCAGATATTCAGCTGACTAGACACATTATTCTTGCGCTAGTCTAATCTGTAAGCTCAGCCTAGTAAATTACGTATCGATTCTTGCGTATGTCAGCATTTGCATAATCAGCAAGCAACAGAGAAAGGAGATGTAGCAGACCGGCAAAATCAGTTCCGATGCAAAGACGCTATACAATTTCCCAATCACTGGGCCTTGCACGAAGGCTGCATACACACGTCGTCTGCAAATCATACTAATCAACGGAAATGGTTAGCAAAAACTGTCTGATACAATAACAAAAAAGATTGAATAAAAAATTCATAAAATCCAACCCAGAAAACAATTGCGCAATAAAGGCAAAACGCAAATTGATCACATGAACATGTAATCTACCCAACACGTGGCTGGTGATAACAACCATCTGATATAAGAAACACTGGATTTCGCATATATTGTTTGCCTCTTCCCTCCTACACTCTTCTCTTATGGGAAGAAATACTTAAGACCTCCCCTTAAAAATGTCAGAAGAGACTGACTGCAAATCATACTAATTCATGGAAATGGTCAGCAAAACTTCTCTGGTATAGTAGCAAAAAAAGATCGAATAAAAAGTTAACATAATGCAACCCAAAAGCACAATGAAGGCAAAACAGGAAAAACGATCAAATGAACATGTACTCTTCCAAACTCGTGGCTAGTGATGACAACCATCAGAAATAAGCAACACTGGATATTGCATCTGTTTACCTCTTCCCTCCTATACTCTTCTCCAAATGGAAGAAATATTTAAGACCTCCCTCTAAAAAGTGTCAATCGAGACACTTAGAATCGGACTCAGATGAGTGAGGAAATAAACATCAGGATAAAGATGCCTTCTTTTTTGTCTGAGTTCTTCTCAGGAAATTACAGCATCATACCCTGTAAGCACATGTCACAGACTCCAGAGAAATTTTTCAATTGAATTGTTTCCCCTATTGACGACCTTTCTCTAAAAGACAAAAAGCGCTTCAACTACTTATTGCACGATTTTCAGTGCATGCATTATTTTTTACTTTTATCACTCCATTTAACATTGGCTTAACTATCTCATAAAAAGCTGCAATCAACGAAAATAAAATTATATTACTCAAATGAAAACTAAGTTACATCATGCAATTGAACAAATAAGGAGCCAATAACACAAAATAAAGAACAGAGGAAAATAACAAAAACAGTGGGAAACCAATGCTGGTAGGAATACTGCCTCAATTTTACTTCGAGATTAACACAATAATCAATTTATCAGTTAGCACAGAAACCTGCAAAATTTAGTATCTTTCTATTTGTTCCGGAGACCAATATGTCATATAGTCAGTAGATGAATGCATACTGGCACACTGGCACACTGTTACTTGTTATTGCTAATGCTGAACTTTGTAAATTATCGCAATGCTGGCAAGTTCAGCTTGCTGCATGGCTTATTGTCTATCCTGTGCATAAGATATCTTTTGTTTTTTTGGTACAGAGGGAGCTGCAGAAATCTTAGATTTCAATCAAATTAACAATGGTTGGTGGAGTTCAAGTGGTCTTATTGAAAACTACTAATCTGATTAGTTGTTGCATAGCTACGGTGAATGTTCACCATAAACACCATGTGGCTCCAAATTAGAGAAATTTCCATGTGCTCTGGAGCGCTGTCATGTAGCTCCAATGTACTGATGCTAGGTGATATTTTGTCAGCATGACATTTAGAGATAAAACTATTCCTAGTTAACTTACAGCAAGAACAAATCACCTCAGCAAGACCTGGCTTTTCTAACTCAGCTACGCTGTAGCCCTCTTGTACCCATTCAACAAAAGTTTACTAGGTCAGCTGAATGTGCAACATTTATTTCAATCCAACTGCAATCTCTGTACTTAAGAAATATAACTTGTGAGTCCCAGGAGTCTGAAACAATAAACTTTGGTATTTCCTCAGTGTTTTTGTCTGTACATGATATGCCTCTGGCTTGGCAAATTGACAACAAAAATTTAGAGATATAGTTGCTCCAAAGACCAATGCAATAAAAATTTAATATTCTACAAATCAGCTGAGGATAAAATAATAAGCTGTAGATCACGCAATAGCAATTCCAAGTATATTTCTACACAGTCTTTTATATATTATAAACACATATCTTCTATCCCACAGCTTTAATATGATGATGCAGAGAATTCATACATATTGACATTTGTAAATAACGCTGACAGCGAGCAACACCACTCGCATTGTACAAAATTGCTTTATTCTTGTAGTTCAGAAAACCAATTTTGCTAAATGCTAATGCACATGCTAAAATATTAAGTGTAGTGCGTTAATCTTCAAAATCTAAATTCCTACGCAACGAGCTTCACCCTAAAAATAGCGTCACCAGAAACACAACCTCACAGGCAAAAGTAGCAAGATTGTACATATTACATCTCCATTATATACCAACGACCAGTCGCAAACTTTCAACGCAGGCTTCGACAATGACTGTAAGCGGCGTACGTACGTACAGTCTCCTTTAGTCCACTTTAGCCTTAGCGTACGGCCAAAATTATCGTTCAATTTGCAATTTTCAACAAGTATTCTTTCGTCCCCTGTACCTTCTTAACAATCTTGATCCAGAATGCTCTCATAAACTATTCAAACGGCTATTTTAGATCAAGCATCCGCGGTCTTTCCTCCGTCTAGCCCATCTTCAAAACAATCTCAGCAATGGAATAGTGCTATAATAATAGTGAGTTATGTTTGGGGTTCACAAAACAATATGTCTCCCTGGATAGATACTTGATGAAGGAAAAACTATTATGTGGTTCTGTACGCTGCCTACACTTTCTTAGGTTCAGATGTACGCATCAACGTACAACATTACTGGATTTGTCGAAGTCCGCTACATACAAAACACCTTCATAGATCTGTCAACAATAAGTAATTTAGACAAGAGAAGACACCACAGACTCTCACTACTTTGATCATCTTGAATAATCGTTGGTCCATGTAAAACTTTTCCCACACTATACAAAGGTTGCTAATTGAGGTATGAAAGCTTCCATCACAGAATAACAGACAGATGAAGAGCATTTCGTAATAAATAATAATGTCCTCAACAGAAGTCGAGTTGTTCATACTGATTAATATATGAATCACAGTCTGCTTTAGCTCTGAGCTTAATGTCTTTGCATATGAGCATAACCGACCACTTTTGTTAGCTGCATCTTTTCTGAAATAAGTCGCATCTTCTGTCAAGTGAATTGAGTGCTGAGAATACTTCTCACAATACATTCATCAAAGAGCATCTATAATAGAACACATGATCTCATTTCTTCGGACCTCAATACTTTTCCCTTCACTTTGTGGTTCGGATGAATCTTGGGTTTCCATCTGAAAGAAAAGCAAATTCATTAATATAACACAAATTTGCAGTACCATTCTATAGGCAATGATACTACAGCCTGTTGAATATTTTGCTAAAAGTACTTGGTTCCTCAAAATGTAACTCATAACCACTAAGCCTTACACAAACCTACTTCACTACATAAGAGGAGACATCCTAAAAATCTATTTCCATGCAGTTCATCTCTGATACATCATAATTACCACCAGTTACAACAGAATGCATGGGGACACGTGCGGTCTCTGTACACAAGATGAGATTGTGACAGACTAAGCGGAACTATATAACACAAATAAAAAATACCGCCAATGATAGGGCGTCAATGATAGAGATCGATCAAGTCGGTGAACACAGACACAAGCAGATTTCCTGTATGCAAGTTAATTTTTTTCTCAGACATAACCTCATCACATGTCAAAAAATCTATTTATCAAGAGAGAACACCTAAACTCCACAAGAAAAGTGTAAAATTCAGTACTTCAAGGCAATAACAATTTCTTATAGTACATTACCTAACTATAATTACCTTACCTTAATATCTCTCATGGATGGAACAGAGGCACTGGTTGGAACCATCAAACTGTTCAGCATTGTACCACAGTTTCTCAGCAGCATCCTTGCTTTCTCAATGTGCC
>JAOBRC010569342.1:0-11124 GCA_027575255.1 Scolionema suvaense | reverse complement strand
AATTGAAGAAACACATTGTGCACACTTTTGCACGATAATGCACGGCCATGCAAACAATCGAATGTCAGCTATCTGGTAAAGTGCTGCAATTCATGCAGCGTGCAAACGATTAACATGATATTGGCTGCTCGAAATCAATCGTCTCCGCTCACTTGCACGGCCGTGTAAACTCTGCTAATTGTTTGCACGCTAGCCTTTGTCTTGCCGTGCAAAAACATGGTTACTGGTTTTCCCTCGGAGCGTCACACATAGCATAGTGCAAACCCCCCTTTCTTAAGGCCAAAAGGAGGATGCCATAGAAAGGGAGGGGGGATACAAACGTATGTTCATCTGTGAACTATTTATGTCATAGATCTAAAACATTTGTAAGCATTTTTATAAACATGGTTCTACAATCACTTTATGGCAGTTTATAGTCTCTGAAACAATAATACGACTCCGCACACAATGGAAAATGTGACCTTCTCATGGAGCGGGAAAACACTGTGAAAAGGGAGGGGGGATACAAAAATTATTAAAAGGGGGGGACGGCAAAAAGGGGAGGGATAAGTTACTAAGGGGGGGATGGGACCCCTCCGCACACTATGCATAGCGCCACTTCTACCTCATAGCTAGAAGTGACGCTATGTTGTGTTATGATTGTTGTGATGGAAAGCAGCAAGGAATGCTCAAGGACATCATTCTAGACGTTGAGGGCAGCTTCTAGGGGAATTTTAGGAAGGGCAGCTTCCGATATTCAGACGCTTTTTTGCTCTAACATGGGGTCTATCTAAGGTATGATTGTCAAGACTTCACGTTGACTCACGTATACTTGTGACAGACATATTGTTCTTCCTTGATGGAGACCGATATATCGCAACGTGTTTAGATATCTTTAGAACAATCTTTAGAGTCAATTTGGCTAAATCGTTAGCCCATTTATAATATACTTTTGCTTCCATGATTTAGATATGAATGAAATAAAGAAAGAGAAAAATGACATATCATGGTGAATTCAACATGCATCTTGCAAATAACGCAAGAATTAAGTGCACACTAAAAGAACTGCATATTACAAATTGAGATAAAGGAACACATCATATGAAACTTAATACAGGGCCATATCCAGGCTTTGCTTGGGGAGAGCTGTTGATCTACTGTGTATAGGATGAATTTCACAAAAGGCAGGAGAATCACAAACAGATTGTGTATACACAATTACTTAACATCAAGTTACATAAAATAATACAACAAAACAAAACACAAACAAGTACATAAATATATGTCACAGGAACAGGAAACAGGCAAGTTAAAACACACACACATACAAACAGAGAAAATGAAAAGGAAATAAATAAAGAAATAAAATATAAGGCGTGAACCGAGTCTAGCGTTCTAAGTATCATACAAGCAACTTCAGTGGAATTGATAGGTCTTATGTATTTAAAGGCCTGTTGTACTCGTAAGCTCTTTGAATTTGAAGGCAGGTTTGGCAGATGTCTAGTCTTTTGTTATCACATGCTGCATGCTCGCTCTTTTCCATGGAACTGTCAATCATGAACCAAAACAAATGCTGCTTTGCCTAGAATTCTGATTAATCACAGGTATCTGGCTGCCTCGCTGGCCAGGCGCAGAAACAGGTTACTATCTCATAAAGCACGAATACAGGTCGCCAGTGTGAGTTTCTTTGGGTTTGACGAATACAATCAGCCTTTAAGTTTGGTTTCTTGTCCCTGATGAAGTTGGATTCCGCAATTTTTCTTTTGCGAGCAGGGGTCGAATTAAGGATAAAAGTACGATCGCTAAAAATATCAGGCAGCTTTAGCTGCCGAAGTCATACAACTGGGGGTGTAGGGGGGCGTTGTGAGCCCCCTTCCGGGTCCAGGGCAGAGCCCTGGAAGCTTTGCCTTTCTAGAGCATTTATAGGTCGCAAACTACACCAAATTTCACTTAAAATGACAGTGAACATCTCAGATTAAACTCCGCAAAAGTGCTTCCCAGGAGTCCTGTCTCAGTCCAGCACAAGATTAGCTAGAGCTCGCTAAACAAAACCTACCTTCCTAGCTAGCTAGTAAAAAGAATCTGGTCATAGTGAATTGGATAGATATTCCACATATGTACTTCAGTTTTCCGGACATCGGCTGCATGTCATGATAAAATAATCACATTCATTTTCGTAATAGATTCTGAGTGGAAAGGAGCCCGTTCTCGGCAACGCTACAGCGCATGTCGTAGCTTTGGCCTCCATTTTGAATCAAGCTCAAAAGTGATCTGATTGGCTTAATTTCTCGACAGATGATTTCTCTGGCACTTTCCTCCACTAATAAGATGAAAACCAACGTTCAGGGAAGCTCATTTTTCTGCCGAATAGAGCTGAGTTACACTGCTGCTTAGAACTATATGATGTTGACAGGTCTGCATAGTTTGCCGATCAAATAAATGCTTTGAACAAAACACTTGTGATAGTTGAAGTTGATTGATCTCAAGGTATTCTATTTACGGACTCCAGGTTATGCAAGAGATCGGTTGCATCAAGCGATTATCTATTGTTATTTATGTACAACGCTTATCTGATGAGAAGGCAATATCGAATTCACATCTGATAAGAACAGCAGTAGTAGTTGGCAGATTGAGGGGGCATCTCAGCTGTTTGCACTGTAGTGGGTGCTCGAAGATGGATACTTGAAGCCTCAACTCCGTGATCGGGATTTTTATTTCAAACCGGATTTTAGGATCACGATTTTAAATTGTAGGATCACGAATCGCGGTTCGCGGTCTCTTAATTCGATCCCTGTGCGAGTGTTCCCATAGCCCGATCCTAAAACTTTGAAGCTACTGTTGTCAAATTCATGACCTGTCGATTGTGAGCGGCAGAATACGGGTGAATTTTTGTCTCGCTTTTGATGGTCTCGTTGCCTTTCCGAGAAACGTCGACCAGTTTGTAGCGACTGTCACATCCTTCACCAGGACACTCATATTCACACGCTATATTATGCCATGGACTGTGCTGATGCTTAGGAAGGGTGGCATCTTTCAAATGAAAGCACGAAAACAATTTCTTACTTTACATTTGTAAATGAAACGGAATTGTACATTAAGACCAGCTGTTTTTACAAATGTTTCAGTTACAAATCTAAGAAATTGTACAGTATCGCTCAAAGTAGAATCAACTTTATACTCATCGTTTGAAATTGTCAGATATCAAGACCAATTTCATAGAAAGGGGTGAACTTCTAAATACCTTTTGGGGTATTGTGGGTAATTATCGTAGTCTTAAAGGAGAATTTCGGTCCAAGAAAGGACATAACTTAGTTATGTTAGAATCTTCCAATATAACATAAATAACCATGGGAATGCACATTAGAACAGGTTTGGTCGATAACTGTCAAGAAACTTACTAATATACACTCACCTATGATTTTCTATGGAAATGGAGAGCAATTTGTGATGTATGGTAGGAGATAGGATATTGCCGCCGTAAAGGACGAGCGAGCGTTTCAGAACTGCGCTCGCATTGTACAAACACGGCAGTATGAACGAGAGACTAATACTGATGCGCAGCTACTAAACACGCTCCAAATTGAAAAATCATACAAATTCTCTGATTCCTTTTCAAGATGGAGCAATGTAAAACAGCTCTTGTTACAGGTTATAATTTCAAACTTCTCTTTACCACAGAGGAAATTGAGTCTCGGAATAACATATCTGGTGGCAAGTTAGAAGCTGCTACTGATACAAGTAGGGACAACACAAACGATGTTCGTTTATTGGATTCATCTTGGTGTTCATGTGGACATTGCACAATAATGCCAGCAGCGGTCGAACGTAAGTGCTGTGCAGAAGAACAAGTGTCTCAAGCCCTCTCAAAACGTCTTCTCGAATATGCCGAGCATGCAAACAGACTGTGTCATCCCCAAAGGAAATAACTGTATCACTGATGATCCAGACTTCCTTTACAGCTCATCTCTTTGCAACAAAATTCTGCTCATGCCAGATATGAAAGCTGAGAAACTTGCGACTCCAATCACTTCCAGATGCGTGCTGTTTTCTGACATAGTTATTTTTGACATGATGGCCATGTAATTTTGAATGGCTTGCTCCACTCAGGCTACTGCTAAGTTCTCAAAAATGCGACGGGGTAAAAGAGTAGAAGATACTCATGCTTGCTACTGAAGTGCAGCAGGTTTTTTTCGTCACGAATGTATAGGAGCACTGCAAGCTAACTTTGGGCATAGCAATTTTCCGGGACTTTCGCGAAATCTGAGGATAAAAATGTACCCATGTAGCCATGTAGCTATGTAGCGTTTTTAGTTACTGAATCACAAAATCTGGTGGGTAATTTGCTGAAGGTGCAACCGTTTTCATGCCTTACTTATGTAAAAAAAAAACACTCTCAGACAGAAGCCTTTACTAAGAAAGACTTTTTTATCCAAAGAACTGCAGGTCAGTTTTTTGCCCCGCGGTTTTTGTGAATTTTCATTCTAAGATACAATTTAAGATATTTTTACAGCCATGCTTGATGAGAATGGATTCAAGCATCAATAACTATCTATTTTGATATATATTTTTTCCACATATAAAGCCATTCTATGTTAGCGATGACTACACATTAAGCCATTATTGCATTGCAAAATAGAAACAAATTAAGAACAATTTAAGCTCAAAATTGGAAAAAAATTATGAATTTTCTGGCTCTTATAAAAAAATGGTGTAGTGCTACAAAATCTATGGCAAAACGAACTAGAGAGAAAAACAACCATGGTACATGATTTTTTTAAAGAAACCAAGCACCCGAGGTAGTAGCAAAAGTTTCTTAAAATTTTGGAGATTTTACTGGGAAAAGTTTGCGATTTGGTTTCTTAAATGAGAAGAGTGCCAAGAACATAAAACCATACTAACAATACATCAAGGTCATGATATGCATCATCAAAACCAAAATTTGAAAACTGCTGCAAGAAAAAAACTGCAATAGTGATTGCTATGTGAATACCATGTTCAGATTTCAAGGAAATGTGAGTATGTTTGATTTTGCTGAGAAACAAACAATAATATTTTTGTGCGCAGTACTTGAGGAGTTTCTTAACTGTTTTTTTCCTCCCTATTGTTTAGTAGTTGAAGTTTCTTAAATTTTGAGAGGCTTTACTAGTCAGTTTCTTATAAAAAAACGTGTATGATACGATGCTCTTAACTTGGGACATTTAAAGCTTTTCTCTGTAATAAGCTTCTGTACTTATAAAAAAACATGTCCCGGGCTGTAGGAATCGACAAATGAGTAGTTCACTACATAGTTCACTATATCAGCATTTTATGGGACTGTCAGTCTAACAATCATCACCAACCAGGCATCGCACTACTTTCCCCTGGATCAAGTGCGGCTTGCGTCCGCAGGCAGCCTACAAAGAACATGCTCCGAGATATCTGGGTGGTACCTGAGGCATGGTTTGCCCAGGTTTTCTTTAGGAATCTAGAAGGGGCCATGCCTTGAAAATAACGATATTTCCAACATAGTGTAACATGATTACCCCCAAACTTGAATTTTTGTGTCACCAGCTGCTAATCAAAGCTCAAACGTCAGAGGAGCAGATGGGAGTGGTTAGTGCATTGCAGTAACGATTGAGAGTGGCGTCAGAAGTAAAGTAACTGCACGAAGAAACATTGAACAGAAATTGTAGTGTAAACCAAAAAGGGCAAACGCTCTCTGCCATAAGAGTGAACGCACCAGAAATTATGTTTTCAGACTTACAGGAATACAGGTATTCATCTGGGGGAAGCTCAAGTTCAGGAATTGCATCAACACTGAGTGTTGGACGGCCGCGATCACGATTGATGAAATTAGTGTTGAAATGAACCTCACAAACTTTACAATCCTTCGTGAAAGAAAACTTGTCAATAATTTCGTTGTGTGAAATATTTTCCAGCCACCATTCTCGCTTGTTTGGACTGGACTTCACAACCAGTACTCTGAAGTAACTTAGATGGCATGAATCAATGGAGTTTTCACAAGTTGGAACCAAGCACTGTGGCATGTTTACAGACAGTTAGAATGTGCAAAAAGACGCTAGCTCATGTACCTCAGATACTGATTGAGAGGTTTAAGATATGGTTGTTATAAGCACCTTCATTTATTGCTATCGTTCATGATCAGTCACTTCTGTCACCACTATGCATAATTAGCTATTTACGCAAGTATTATAGAAGTTTCGGAACATCTCTATGGTTACAAGCAGTAAGTCTTCGCACATGTGCATTAATATTTTTTAAAGAAACAAATGGAGAGCCAAACTTGGGCGTCATGTCGGGCTTCTTGCTTCTTACAGCTAGTACAGCTTTTCAGTGCACATTTTCTGCTGTGCTGGAAGAGAGCAATTTTTTGCAAGTGGTTTTTGTATATGCAAAGGTATACGTAAGCAATAGAGCCCAACTTGCTCAGACCTTGGAGTTTTCCTTTAAAACTATATATAAACTGTCTACCAACCTCAGTTAGTCTCAACTCAACTTTAGTGCATGTATTCATCTCAAACGGAGTAGTAGCTAAAACAATAATAAAAATAGATTGTGCAAAATGATGATGGTTTAACAGAGTAGCCTATTCAAAATAGACTACTAAGCGAGACTCGACACTTTATGTCTCAATATTGGCTAACAACTAGGAATATGCACTCCTACACGTTGGTGCATTACATAAAACAAACTCAAAATAGGTTGTCCATCAGGGTGATTACTATTCTAAGTAAATAATTGTCTACAACAATTCTGACCCTCCACGCGAAAACCCACCATTTCACATTTAAGGCTCAAAACTTGATTCTGGATTTCTAAATTTAAGGAACTCTTTCATGCTGAGCATTCATCTACCATCCAAGCACTTTTCAAAAAAGCAAGAAATACTACATGAGTAACACACATCAAGTGTCCAGGCCCTGAAATAGCAGCTGCTCAACGGTCAATGACCGGCATGTCTTGCTCTTCGACCGGCAAGAACATCACTCACATCGGTCACCTTGGCCGGCACGAACTGGAAAAGAAAATCGCGTCCGTAATTGCACATTTCCTTCTTGATTTCTTATTGAAACTTAATGGTCACTTGGTATCTTAATCATCTTTGAATGCAATCACTTTGTGCATGGGCAGCACTTAGTAACAGCTTGTGCTCTGTGCAATGACTCATTTTTTTACATAATGCTTCCGAGAAATCTATTTCGAGAGCGAAGTAATGTGCAATTCGAGTGCCCAATTCAAGCACATGGAAAGAACAGAGATGAATAAAAAACCTGAATAGCACGTTTTGGTAGAGATGTCTGACGAAATGGCTGCCAAGAGAAAAAGAAGCGATGTTTTAATATCTTACAAAACACATTTGATACAAACAGGAACTGATAGCTTCCGTTTTAAGAAAATCTGTGTCCTGTTATTGCTCCATACGATACTATCTACTACACACCTCAGACAATACTTGCACTTGTGCACCTGTGGCCGCCTTTTGGTCAGCGTTTGTTAAATCTAAATGGTACCATTTGCGGCAGAGATTACGGGGAACATGGAATGATGGCTGGTCAGTGTTAGCTCGATCTTTGCAAAAAGAATAGATCGAGATTCCTCGAACAGATGTTCACAATAAAGTGACGGTATGAATGTGTATTGTATGCATCCACTTCCTTGGTGCATATATCTGTTTAACTAGGAATAGTTGTCACTAAATGCCATGCTGGCTTTTCCAATTCAGGCAAAAAAAAACCCTAATCACATCAATGCATCAATACACTGTAGTTGCATCACAGGACTCAAGAGCACACGATTATTTTTGTAAGTTGCAGCCACGTGGCGTTCAAGACGCACATTCATCTAAGCCATGTGACAATTAATTAGATTAGTCGCTTTCAATGAAACCACTTGAATTCCACCAATCATTGATGACTTGATAGAAATCCACATTTTCTCTTGCTCTCCCCTACCAAAATACAACAAACACTTTCCTACCCACTGGAAAGACTATAAGCCATACGGCAAGCATGAGCTTACCAGCATGGCAATAATCCGTAGCAAGGAGTGAGTCATTGATTCCACGACATTTTGCAACTTGGATAAAGCTGACTGGCAGAATTTCTAATTGACTCAGGCCCTAATCTAGCCAAAAAGAGCGTCCAGTATTCGGACGCTGCCCCTCTCAAACTTAGCCTCAAAAGTGCCCTTTTACTTAAAAATCAATTTAATTCTCCAATTTCCCAACTAATTTAATTGAACTAAGTGCCCTTTTTATTGAAAACCGGACGCTGCCCTTTAATTCTAGATTAGACCCTGTGACCGGCAGAAAATGCCACAGTGACCGGTGGACCTTTACTTTTTATTTCAGGGCCTGAGTGTCAAGAATAAATGGAACCCATGTTAGGAATTTTGGCACAGGCAGATACACACTACAGTTGCCGAGGTTCAGTCCAAGCAATGTAGCAACAGATATGTAATGTAACACTCACCAATATCAGCAGACTGACCAATAATTTAGCCATGGAATGAGTGTCCAATTTGTGCAAGAAAAGAACATACGGTCAAGAAAATATGCAGTTCATCCTCACAAACTACTTCTTTATCTCTGTGATCTGCACGTCACATACAACTTAACTACTCTGTAAAACAGATGTGCAATAATAATGAAAACATAAAACATAGTAACACACATTCAACAACAGTCAAACATACAGAGCCTTAGAAGAGTGCATAAGTTAACAGCAACACCAGATAGCAGTTCAATACAATAACAGAGGAATTCTACAGTCCTTACTGTATAGGAAGAACTAAATGTTCCTTTTACTTTTGTTCAGATATAGCTCACAGAAATCATCATGTTACATTTTGCGGAATCAGTTTTTGCAAGTGTGGTTCCAAGGACATTTAGTTCTGTATCATGTACATCGCAGCACAGTGCGTAAAACGTTACTGATATTCATTTGTTATTGCTTATATTTACTTGTTTGTCATTTAGCTAATTTTATTTATAATTTTCTCATTATTTCCACTGCGAAGATTAGGTTTCGCAAGCACGGTGTGCAAAGCTTCTTGCTGGGATTGTGATGAAGTACAAATAGGTGAACCGACTGACTGAAAGTGGAAACACACTCACTAAAATCTGATGTTCAATTCGAAACTCAATTTGATTCAATTCAATTCATTTCAAAACTCCAGTTGCAAATTGATTACTTGATTGATTACATTCCTGCACTTCCATTGTGGCCAGAGATGATATAAATACCAGGTCGAATTTTCTGACTCGCGAGAACGGCCGGGTTGGTGTGAGTTCGGGTAGGTTCAGCTAGATTCGTGTTTTAGTAATTACGCAATTAAATATATACCAATTTTCCTGAATTGCCTATCTAGTGATTCATTCTCAGAAGAAACTTTCGCCTACGCAAACAAATACAGGGATGTATTTCATGGGCGACGGAGGGGGTGGAGTGTCACATGTACAGCAGAAAATACCTTAGTCAGTGGATAACCTTTGTCACAGGTGGATTTTAATGGATTTTTTCACCACTATTTTATCGGGACCTGGTCCCTAAACAATTTCACCGTCTCCCACTTACTCAACAGTTCAACTTCCAGCGCAATCTCCAGAGACATGATGTATTATTTTTATACAAAACTTCATTTGAATTGATGCATCCGTTACAGCAAGCATATTATCGATATCAAGGTCCAAACTTTGATGCTTCTTCTCACCCTATCACACATGTTTATAAACAGAGAGAACAGCTGCCATTTCCTCCAAGAAACCAATGATTTCTTTCGAGTATTTTCCACAACAAATGATGCTTCTAATTTGAAACTCCATCAGCAAGTAAGTAAAGTCGAATTCAGTCACAACTAGCAGCAAGAAAGTTTCATAGTAAACTGGCGCGCTTGTTCTGTCCTCTGTCCCTTCGGCATGATTTGTTTGGCTGTGTCCAGCATTGTACAGGGGGGGGGGGGTAACTAGATCAACTAGATCATAGCGCAAAGCCTGAAATATTTTACTTCGCGTTAGATAAGACAAAACATATGGCTGATACACTTTTCAATTTTCCTTGTATCCCTGACATATATATGCATCATATGAAACCTGTCTCTATTCCTGACTTTTAGTGACCACAAAAGTACGTTCACGCAAATCCATAATAACTCAAAGTGCAACAACAATCAAAAGCAAATACTTATCTGAACGTGCTCCAGGAATCAGCTAAAACATCAGAATTATACGCAAGAAAAAATACCGATACAGCCATTGAAACACCACAAATGCAAAAAGATGAAAAGATAAACAATAAAATCAAAGTACAAGACACCAAATGAAACATTGACAGATTCAAACAAAGAAGGTCAATGTGTACTGCTTTCGCTTCCCAAGCATTCCACATTAGCTTAATCCAAGGAGTCCAAGACTTTCATCTTTTTCACAAATACCAGAACTACTTTTTCTCAGCGTTTTCTAAGTTCTTCATATCATGCTGCACACTAAAACTGCCATTTCACTTTTAGTGCATCATGTTTAGACAGCACCCAAAATGTATTTGGAGGCTACGTAAAGTAAATTGAATGCTGAATTTGTTTTCGAGAAGTTTTGGCATTGGAAAGCAGGGATTTGGGGTTTACAACAAGGACACTAAAAAGGGATGACCGGTATCAAAAGTAGTTGTAATAAAACTTGGCCGCAGACTAACTCCATGCTATACCACGACAAGAATAGTTGATAAGATTTGGCTAAGACTTTATTGTTTATTGGAACTCCGTAGTCAATTTTCAAGTGTTGCTTCAATGGTTCTTGAACCCAATTCCAATTAAGGATACTGTTAACTCTCGGAGAGCATTTTTTTCTTGAGCCTGTTATTCACTTGAGACAAGGCTCTGTGACATCATATAGACATAAATACATGAACATTATGCACCTGGTTCATTTCCTATGATTTCAGACTAATATAGCCACCTGTTCCCCGTAAACAAAGAAAACAATAGGAAAACTAACCATACTTCTTTGCGGAGCTCTAAGTCCCCCCATGTTTAATATTTTCTCACAGCACTTATCTCATATGAACCATCGAACATGTAGCTTCAAAACGGTGTCGGCAATTTTCGAGGTTTTCTTTCGTTCTTGAGCTATGGGCCTACATTCCTGAAATT
>JAOBRC010569231.1:0-11125 GCA_027575255.1 Scolionema suvaense | reverse complement strand
AGGTGAGATCATCGGTCACGCGGTCGTGTAACGAGCCGTATAGTAAGGAATGTGGTGCGAAAGTGCATTAGTGCCGGTTGGATGTACGGTCCCATCAGCTGCACTTTCCGCATCTTAGTTTCTGAACAAGACAGTGTTAGGTTCCCACATCAAAACACTTCCACGTCATAGTAAAGTATCATAACAGGTAACCAAGAGAAATGCCTCTCATAACAACACTTGAAATCATATGCACATGCGCTCCCACACCCAATGAGCAAATTCCCTATACAACGTACTGCATGCACCCAAGCCTAAAAGCCCTCCAGAATTTTTCTAAAATATATCCAGTTTAATGATCAGTCAAAATCACCATGGTTCATGTTTAATTGCATTTAGGAGAAATATGCATCACAGGAACTAGATTTTATTGCTCAAAACTATGGATATACCTGATAGATACCCCATGAGAAACTCGTTACCCTGGAACCATTGGCTGTTTCTACGCACAGGGGACCCTGTCCTGATCCTGTGCTAGAAATGAGCCTCTGGCGATTTTAGATGATATTCTCTATGGTGCCGCCTCCAAGAAACTCGTGAGAATCCGGAGACAGCCCATGCGAAAAATTAACTATTAACAGCATGCAACAGCAACAGCATAAGAAATAAATAAACAAATTAGTAGAGAAGCAAAACAAAAGAACAGCATGAGAAATGAAAAAAGATCGGTAGAATGCGGTAGATACGGTATCAGGACGGGAAGTTACAGTAGGCGGAACTAATCCCTTAAAATTACGCTCGTGAAATTGCAAACCTTGCATTATAATAACCTCCTGAAGTTTCCGTAATTGTTCCCGTGAAGTTGCAACAGTCTGCTCTGCATGAATTGTCTCGTGAAGTTTCTGAAATGGCTTTCGTGAAGATTGTGCGGAACAATTATATTCATGCACATCAAACTATCGAAAATTTCCGTTCAGATTTGGACGTGAGCCATTCGTGAAGTTTTCGTGAGCCGCTCGTCCAAACGGTCAGAAACGGAAGGTTAATGTGACGGAGGCCTGTAGTACTGTATTACAGCTAGCAAAATTATCATTCATCTATCGAAGAAATGGTACGTTCTTGGTGGTGCTATTGCAAACTCCCAAGAGTACGGACAGTTGAAGTTGCAAGTCCAAGGCCAGTGGTGTAGCTGGGAGAATTACGTCAAGAATGACTCTTCGTGGCGTGATATTCTAGCCATACCTCCAAATTTGCTGTCTTTCTGTATTGGTTGTACATTTGATGTCCTTCTTTCACCAATTAATCTCGAACAATGGTGGGTGACAGAATCAGAGTGCTTTCTTTGTGAGAAGCTTGTGTGCACCACGGCTCACATTCCTGCTGCCTGTAGGTCGCACTCCAGCAAGGGCACTTCACAATTTCACCACGATGCCATGTTGAAGACACTGACGAAGACTTTAGCAAGCTTTTCATAGAAGTATTTAACCACGTAGTTAGGGCAACTCACACCATTTAGTTTGTCAAGGTAGGAAGCATGAAGACATCAAGGAAGTGGTAACCTCCTACAGGTAGTCTTCACCTTGCAGATGACTGGCAGTTCCTGTCAGACCTGCAAGGTAGTTATATTTTTGCACCACACACAGCTTTGACTGAACTTGGGCCAGATCTACTTATCTTTTCCAACGACCTGAAACGTGTTATTCTCTTTTAGCTCACATTTGAAGAAAACATAATACATACCTGGCATTCATTAAGTTTTCTAAATACCAGTGACTTATGAGGGTGATCGACAGCAAGGGATGGACTGCGGGCCTTTTTGCTATCAAGGTCGGTGCTTGTGGTTATTGCTCTACCTCTGTTTCTTTTTGCTTGAGACAGTTAGACCTTGTGCTCTCAACTATAAAAGTCTTAATTTATGCTCAATGGAAGCCTCATTTTGTATCTGGGTAGCTCATGCGAACCAAGTCTGGAATTCGGACACATTGGAGGCACCCACTGTTTCTTCTGGGCAGACCTAAATTCCCAATGGCAGCAAGTCATTAGGTCGGGCTGCTACTTGGGCATTTTGAACAAAGGCTGCTCGCCCTGGCTTTAGCAATAGAGGTAGCACCTGGTATGCTTATGCAGTATTTCAATCACTTAGTGCATTAGGTCCCTGAGCTGCTATCTTGCTGCTGAAACATCTCTATCGTCAACTGTTACTAAGGCAGCATCTCTAAATTTGTCCCTCCTCTCCAGGGCGTCGGGGACAATTAGTCGGACAACTTCTTGAGCGCCATAGCCAGCGTGATTTCTTCCAGACAAGGTGTGGATTTCAATTACTATGAGCAACAAGATGTTTCTGAAGTTCTTCAGTTTGTGCTTGATGAACTGAAGGGGACATCTACACCTGCAAATGCTGTGTTTAATGCAACTACGCATGTCCTTATTACATCTGACACATGTTTAACCTCATCTTCATCTGAGGAAAGCTTAGACTAGAAATAGTCGCTTCTAACTCATAAATAGTTCACAAAATTATCAAGTCAACTCTTCCTTTATACCCATGTGAGTACATATCGAGCGTAGCGACTAGTATTTTATGGCTGTTGCAAGCTTTTTTTTCTGCTGGCGTATGATTGACAGGTAGGCGTTCGGTACTACAAATAACTCCGGGGGTCGCATAATTCTCTTCGTAAAGCGAATTCAGCAAATTATATGCGATGAACATCTGTGCTACCTGTCAACTGCGTTGAAACATTTACCTCCCGACAATTATCTTGTATTTGAGGATAACAATAGGAAACCATCAAGCGTTGATGAGACTCAGGCATCTAAAGAATGGAGTGCGAGATTTCATCGCAACCAAGAATATCTGGTTGCTCTATGGAGAAATATAGTGGCATTGTGCCGAAAAATACTAGTCCCTTCGTGGGTTTATCAGTCAGACTGCAGTTGAGTAGCTATCAGATGAGAGTTGCAGCGTGGTGAATATGTTGGAGTTAGAAGGGACTATGCTAGTCTAAGGAAAGCTGTGATATTTTATCTCTCCCTGTCATCGAGTCTATCAAGGATTCCTTAAAACTGTGTCTTGAGGTTGAGGCTCTGTCTGGCACAAATGTTTGGTTATGTCCGTTTTGCGAGAGACTTTGATTTTGTTGCATGACTTAACCAGTCCGGTGCATTTTTTCTGCGGGGGGTCTTGTTTGCTTTTGTTTTATTTTTTCTTGCGTTTTTTTCTTTTTTTTTCCTGTTTTGTTTCTTGTTTTTCTTTGATTGTATATACATATATTTATATTTATTTTGTGATGTATGTGTTTTAGGTCTCTGTATAGTGTACATGTTATAGTGTTTCGTTGGAGTAGTGCAGGGATTCTCTCATCCTGGTAGGGCTGAGTGTTGGGGCCATAAAGAATGTTTAAAGCCACTACCAGAGTTTCAATTGCTGGTGCGTGGATGTTCGGAGCCATGTTGTTGCCAAATTCCTGCGTATGATAAGGAACATCGACTTTTTCTAATATCTCTTCTGTGGTTGGTTTTGATTGTCTTCGTCATTGACAGACATACTCATACTCTGCATAGGGAGAGGGTGTGCCTGTCAGGTTGCTTTCCTGATTTCTTAACTCCTTACCCTGTGTAGCGCCGATCATGATGTTGGTTGTGTTGCTTGCTCATCATCATATGAAATCACGTTGTTGTGTATCCTCTGGAAGGTCTACTTAGCCTAGCCCTAACCTCTTCTCTCCGCCGTCTGCAATTCATCATTCCTCAGTGCACATTAGGTGAGAAAAGAGCTTTGTGGCAGGTCACCTGATATCTTGACCAATTTCAAGGCAATTCTGCCGAGCTTAAAGAAATGAACTCATGGGCAAAGTCACCTGGACGCATAGCCCAACAGGAAAATTGAGCTATCGTCACAAATAGTCCAATTCTGGTGAGGCCAGTGACAAGCTCCGGATTGGTTGGATTCACTGCTCTCCAGATTTGGAACGAAGATAAGGTGCATGCCACTCGGCGGTCATAGTGTGGAAATATAGAAGTCTGATGTAAATGTAGAGCACGACAGAGACTGGCGACTGGCTGGGCTAAGGTCTACCTTGTGCCATCCTGATATGTTAGTGGGGGAGTCTCCTTTGCATAGCCATTCCATCTTATAACCACAATAGATCACTCTGACTCTGTTTCGACTGGTGCTCACTATTGGATGTACGTAGACTGTTTGAAGGCTGGTCGCTGGCTCATGTGCAATGATGCTGGGGTTACTGAAGCTACTGTCTCAGACCTTGACAATGCTACCTTGCACATATTTTTACATAGTGAGCAAGGGGGTATGGACCTCCCCCTAGGAACAAGCACTCCTCCCTAAAAATGAGAATTTCCATACCTCACCCTGATCGGACTAGCTCCCCCTAAATATGAAAAATTTCAGATCTCACCTTACAAATTTTATTTCTCGCACTCTAGTCGAGGACTACAAACATCTCTACAAGTGGTCGATGATTCTTTACAGGCTGCTAGTATGAAAGCATCTAGAATCATATCCTTCCCATATGGGAAATCTTTGGAAGTTCCCAGTGCATAGGCTGAGGTGAAGTTTTTTTCTCATTTACAGCTGAATGCAAAACATGTGGAACAGCATTGCATTTGCAATTTCTCAGACTTCAGAGATGCACTCTCACAGCATAGACAGAACTGAATACAGAACATATGTGAAACGACATAAAACAATGCAATAAGAAGGAAATTATTGTTGCATCTATTTGTGCAAGCTATATACAAATACAAGCTATGTGCTGAAAGCACAGTGAACATATTTGAAAGAAGAACATTACCTGGGTGAAGATTATACGAAACACCCAGTGATCACGAATGCTTGACCAAAAAAAGCTGTAAGGTAAATTAACTCACAAAATTTTCCTGTTAGACCATGACTAGCGGCAAGACTGTGCAACCTCCCTCTACAAAATTCAATTCCCCCCTACTAGAGTAGCCCCCCTGAAAATGAACTTTTCTTGACCTCCTCCTAAACTGAAAATTTTCGAAATTCCAACTCACTCCCCTAAGGTTAGGGGGTGTTCACTATTATTTAGGTTTGCTTGAATAAGAGCTAGATCTGTGCATCTTTTGCCTATGTAAGTTCGTGCCATGTCTTACACAAGAACGTATGCAGTTATTAGATTTTTTGTATATATTGTGAATATTTTTGTCAGGTCATTTTTTGAGAGTTCTTTAATCTTTTTGCTAATTGGTTTGTACATGGGTAGAGCTGAGTGTTGGGCCTGCGGAATGCCTTAAGTCACAGGCGGTCTCTAAATTGCTGGTACACAAATGGTAAGTCCTCCTGTTAGTGCTGGAGCTTAGTCTGGTCCTTGCTTTTCGATGTATCTGGTTGCTATGTAAGTGCATAGTTCATCCCAAATCCTGTGGCCAAGGTAGCCTATGTACTCCCAATTTCCATTTTCTGGTTTTGTTTAGTATCTGTCGCCAACAGATATCCCTGTAGGAAGGGGGAAATGCTACCTCTGTGAAAGGAGTTTTAGCTGCTTCTTTGTGCAACTGCTATTAACATAAAGCTATGTTGTTCACAATGCAAGTGGTGTTCTTTGTTTATCTTCTTTTGGAGTACCTTGTATTGTAAATGATTGGAAGCGCTTCTCTCTTTTGTACTTTCATTTAAAATAGTAAATTCATGTGATCATTGTTACACAACTGCTTCTGTAACTATTTTCGCTGTGTATCTTTTTATTTTTCAGTCATGAAGCAATTTTCCCTTAGCCCATGTTTTGTTACGGCTGCCACATTGCAGTGAAGATGGAAAACGATCAGATCGATGAACTGTCAGTACGAATCCTCGAAAGAAGTGAACAAAGTTTGATTCCTCTTCTTGAAGATGTTGCTGAATGGGTGGGCCGATTCATGAAAGTTGAATTAAAGCCCGAGTCTTTTCTGGACCAGTTGGACAACGGAGTTTTAATTTGCTATCTTGCTGGTAAAATTCAGAAGGCATCTGTTGCATTTGTGAATGGCAGAGTTGGTGTTGGACCAAGTGGAGTGCAAACAAATCTGAAAGCTCTTCCCAAGTTAGAATTTCAATGTCACAAAGCTGCAACAAAAGAGTCCTTCTTTGCTCGAGAGAACTGTGCTAATTTTTTAAATTGGTGCAGTAAAATTGGTATTCAAGATTCAACCCTTTTTGAGTCTGAGGGTCTTGTGTTACACAAACAGTTGAAAAATGTTGTATTAACCTTACTTGAGTTAGGAAGAGTATGTGCATCGTATAACATGGAGCCTTTGCCGTCCCTTGTTCGACTTGAAAGAGAAATTGACCAAGAAGAGCTGGATGAATATAGGAATGTCACTATTCGCAAGAAACGAATTTCTAAAGTGTCAAAAGATGAGTTCGGGAAGGGTGACTTGGATAATAAGGTACAGTTCTGTTGATCTGTCTATGTTTTGTTGAAACACGTTTTAGTGTAAGGTTCCTGTTCTATAGCCTTCATGAAAGGTATGTGTCACAGTAGATTACATCAGTGAGAAACCTGTATTTCTATATTTTTGGGCAGAAATGCCCAATTAAGCATGAGAATTGCCAAATTTTGTGGCCATTTAAAAGTTGTGACTAAAACATGTTTGAATTTTTGAATAGCTAAGAAGGAAGATATGTGTGAATCAGTAGTTGCTGCAGCTGTTTTATGTCATCACAGAATTGCGACTAGTTATTTTGCAACATGCTTCATTTGCTCATGTTTGCAAATTGGGGCATCAATGATGTTAGTGACCTTGAACTTGAAGAATGTTTTGCCTATGCCTGTACTTCTTGTGTTTTCTTTCAGTGGCCTTGATTGCATTTAGTTCCTGAAAAGGGTTACTTATGTTCATTTGTGAATACCGTTTTACTTAGCTGTATTGAGTCAAAGAGGCCTTTCCATGTGAAAGACTTTTGGTGTGTAAACATTTGTATACTTGTTTTCGTAGGTGTGATCTGACTTTTCCTGTCTATATCTAGCCTTTTTTCGTCTTTTTTTAGTCGCAAGTTACAAAACCATGCTTGCGTTGTCTGTATTATGCAGTAGGTATATACTTAATACTGCTCAACACTTAAACCATATCAAGGATAATGTTGTAGATAGCTAGCTGAACTCAATACGATGTGGAACAATCATCCTATCTCAAGAGCACTACCTGTGATCATCTGCAACCTACTTCTCTGAATACTCTATTGAATATGCGGAGAACCTCACTGCTGCTGTGGGCTATTGGTATAGCTGTAGCGGTAACGAAAGGGAGCAGGAAACTCGTATTTTAATTGATGAACAGGTTTGAAATACCCCCTAGGTGTCGTACAGCACCAAAAAGCCCAGGTTGAATAGCGTTAAGGATTCTGCAAACCCTCGGAAGTCAACTGTTGTAAGTCTATAGTCAAGCATTATAGGTATTTTGAAAGCTTTTCAAAGTTTTTGTTCATGACATCTGTTAATGTGGTCAGATGGCAAGCTTTTAAATAGTCCGTTCTAACAAACCACCTGCGTGCCACCTGCTGCAAACCTGTAAACAGGTATGAGAAAAAAATGCAAGTTTCAATATTTTAGAAGCTCTACGCCCCCTAGTTGGTTTTGATGTACAAATTATGCATCAATCAAAAGATCTCAACAGACTCTACAAACTGTGTCAGCATTTTTCTTGTTTGTGATTTGGTTGAAAGTCATGAACGATTGAAGTTGAAATGTTGTGATTTCATAACAAAATTTCCACAATTTTTCCAAGCTATAAATTTTAATCGGAAAAAAACTTTGAAAAATGCGGACACGGTTTTGGAGGTACAACATACACTTTCACCGAAAATTGATTCGGTGAAAAAATATTGAGCATAGGGGGGACTTAGAGCTCCACAAAGTCCTATGAACAAGATTTCATATATTCCTTTTGTGATAGGTAGCAGCTAGCAATTTATCTCAAAAACTGCAGGATATGAAGCACGTGCTTCCCCTGGTGATGCTTTGGACATCATCAGACTTCTGGGAAACTTTGTTGAATCAAATCACATGCTCTTGAGTGGAGCACTATCTGAGCCTTTAGAGTATCCTTAAAATGAAAGACGTTAATCAAAAGAAAATGTTAACTTCATCTGCAAATTTGAAATGATGTTGTTTCAATGATTATGTGCGGTAGATAAAATGTATCCATATCTCGTTTTTGCAACTATTACGCTTTATTCAAAACTGTGAGATCATCAACATTGTGACAACGATAATTATTGCCATGTATGGCCACGCTCATCCCCATCTTGGCACTGGGCAATGGAAAATCGACAAGGTTTTCCGCGGAACAGCTATGGTTGTAGCTGACCCATGGACGAGAAACAAATTGAAGCATGAATCATGAGGAATAAGGATAGAAATATTAGAATAACCTCAACGATTTATTAACCTGCATTTCCTCTCAGCTTTTCTACAAAATTAGGCTGTTTTTGGTTGTACTTTGGTATATACCACTGCAGACCTAGCTCTATGATTAGAAATTACCAATCCTCATTTCATCCCAATATAAATATCAACTTCTGCTCAACCACATCATGTTCACAAGATCAAGTTTGTGAATTGGCACGGAAAATCGATGATGGTGTGGTTTCTACAACCAGAACGCATCGTGAACAACTTGTATTAACTAATTACAAATCATCACTTCACCATGCAGACATTAGAAATCAAGACCTCCTTAACATGCTAAGTTACCAGTTGCTATTGATTTCGAATGCAGATTTCACGATTGGTAAAGGGATTTTTCTTGCTTCTTTGTTTTGTCCCTCCTAGCAAGCAGTAGATGTATCAGCACACAGGGTTCTGCCCAAGGTGGGCGGCGCCAGGCGGTACCGCCCGGCACTCGTCATTTACCGCCCACCACTCCATGAATTTCTTCAGTCTTTTAAATCATTCTGACATAATGACTGGGGATCTCAAGCTCTAATCAAAGTGAACATAATCTACCCTCAATTCTCCTGACTTTTTCTGAAGCATGACTTAGTTTGAAGTGGTGCTAGGCAGATTCAGTTTTTAAGTTATTTTAGCCTGAAATAAAGTTGAAGTTTAAAAACTTTTAGGCCTTCACCGGTACTGCAATACGGTAAAAGCCATTGCCCCCAAACTTAAAGGAGAGTGGCTGCACTGCAACCCCGGCACTTGCAAAATCCTGGGCAGAACCCTGAGCACAGGCGATGTAAGGATAATAAAATTAGTAAATTTGTGTTGCGTGAGGCTATTTTCAGAATCTATTTAGTGTCAAGTGGTAGCTTCAATATATTTTGATTTGATCATTTTCTAATCCTTGCTTTGAGAAGAGCAAGACATACCCTGCTCATATAGCCTCTGCTCGAATCAAGTTCTCTTAGAGTCTGCTCACTTTGGCTTGAATCTCTGTTTTTCAAGTTAGTACACTTTACTAATTATTTGCAGTTTGCGTCAGGTGTCCCTAATACAACCTCATGATTAACATCAGTTTGTGTTGAATCAGTGCGTAAAGTCATTTGTAGTTGATTACTTGAAGTCACTCTAGTGGCATTAATGTGCTCATTATGGGATAATTACCAGACGCAGAAATGCTGCGAAAGGTAACAGACCAAGGAAGCTAGTGAAGCACAGTTAGGTTGGTGTGCTACTGGCTAAGAAAGATAAAACCATTGTTATTTCATTTTTTCGTTTTCTTTTGAAGAGGTGTGTTGCTGGAGTGGTTGTGACGTAATTGACTTAGTAACAAGTTGAAGGCTTTGTCAATCGCACATGTTCAGAAGCCCGTGGTTAATCGATCTACTTATACTCAACCAATACATTCAAATTTGAAATTGTCCCTATCAAAGGGACATACCTGTGTAATATGTCAGAGTTACATTTGACTATATACACATTATTGACATTTATGCGGAATTATTGGAAGATCTATCAGAGGAAGTTGTATGCCTCTCATGCATGATTCTCACTGTACACTAGAGGAAATCACTGGAGATTCAACTTCTTTATGTTAAAAGTTGACTTTGATTGAAGAGAGGTTGCAAAGGAACTCAATTTATGGAATATACTGACATTGCCTGATATTCTTTCCTATATGAGTTGAACATAGATGATATGTATCAACAAAGAAACAGTTTTAATCAGGATAGAATGACTTGATTGCAATTGAAGGAAAACTCTGACCCCAAAACAATTTGACCTCAGTTGTTAAACCTTACCATGAAAAGTCCAAATATTGCCTGTAGACTTGATTCTTTTATTAATATAGTGAGTAATATCCCTTTGAAAAATATCATAGGAAGCCCAAAAAGAAGCCCGAATCGGCTTCCGTGATCTTTGATGTATGATGAGCGGCTGAGATTGGCATGCAATTAAGATGTTTCCATGACAACTCTGCTGATCTATGGACATCAAGCACGAATGATACATCGAAGTTAGTCTGATTCCGTGATGGTAGTTTGAATTATGCCAAGAAGCAGTAAGAGAAAGCAATTAATGGCTGCATCACAGGATCATTGCAGCATTCAAACTAGGTTCACTTGGTTTTGGGTCGGAGTGTTCCTTTCATTAATATCAAGAAATAGTTTTAATCAGGATAAAATGAGCTTCACATAATTAATCATCTATCATTCATAATCACGCAGTTCTAAGAATTCTGTATCCATGGTGTACTTTGTCTTTCTTCCAGTTTAACAATATTCTCGTTTCAAGCCTGCACATCAGAATTTCCCTTTTTTATCGTCCCATGCAAGCGTCTGTTTTTATCTGATAATTTTCTATGCTTTGAATGACTATTTTCTTCTCAGCAACTACCAATGCCTTTTTCTTTTTTGTAAACAATTTTTATAAGAAATCTAGCTTCACCTTTAAGTCCTTTCATGTCAGGCATTTGTTACTCACTGTCATACATATATATTCATGTGCTCAACATCAGAACATATAGAAATATATGCTGGAGATATTGTCTTCGTTAAACATTTACACTAGGTAATGAATCGATTATGGTACCTTCGGAAAGATGCATAAAATAATTTCAAGGTATTTCTTGGAAATTTAAATTCTGTTTGGGGCCGTCCGCACCAAAATATAAATATCTTTTGCCACCAGTATTCAAAATCCGTTAACTCGGAATATGAATTTCTCTAGTGGAATGTGAATAAGTCAAA
>JAOBRC010569120.1:0-11126 GCA_027575255.1 Scolionema suvaense | reverse complement strand
TCCCCAGCGGGAGATAGGGGGGGGAGGAAAATATTCCCCCCCCCCTAAATGGGGGGTAGCCAGCCCCCCCCCCCCCCCCTAAATAGGGTTAAAACGAGCGTGGCCCTTTAAATATTTCACACGCAAAAAACTTTTTTGCTTATTTCGCAACTGAGTCAAGGATATTGACACTTAAAATCTGTACGCATTAGTCAATAGAAGTCACTGTAGCGACAGTTTTCTTGCAATGACTTTCATGTTCAGTTTCAAAGATTTATGCAGTGACTTGGAATCATTGTTCAACTTTCTATATTCTTCTCATGTTTTAGGAAACGCAATAAGAGACGTATTCGATTCAAATATCAAAAATTCTAAGACACGTTTGCTTCTAGGATGCTTGCCTGGTTTCTTATAAAAACGTGTATGTGTTGCTTCTCGCATAAAGGTTCCAGTTTAGTGAATATGTTTAGCAAGGGAAAACATTTTGGAGTGTTGACAACGGACACAACGGGATTTTCAGCACAACACTTTTACCATAGTCACAAAAAGTCGGTATTTTCGTTGCTATGGTTACATTGTGCTCTACTCTGGAATCAGGCAATTCAAAGAGAACTCCAACCACTTGGGCTATGTTCAGGCTAATACCATTTATGATTCTTCCGTCGAAAGGAAAAAAAACTAAAATTATAGACTAATTTTTTCCTCAGAAAGTAACCTCTTTCTTTACAGCCTCCCAGAATTTAGAATCCTTTTTCATGAAAGTGATTTAAGGTGGGGATACGCTGTAACAATGGATTTATAGCCATAGCATCAGTATTAATATAGTGAATGTATCAGAAATATATAGATTTGCAATAAGAAAATGATAAGTGAGTATTGGAAGCAGAGTGCCTATGTTGGATGCATTGGAAAACGTAGCTGCGTAACTGTTTTGCGATGCTTTAAATTCATGCCATGCCTATATTTTTTTTGCAATGCCTGTTCAAAAGTCATTATGATGATCACTACACCACACACTATAATTAGGTTATAATTACGTTGTTATAGTGAATCCCTGCCTTTATAAGAGCATGAGTCCCATTCATTTCCCTAAAGATAAAACATAACCTGCAGAGAAACACAGGCTGAGCTTCGTTATGAAAGATAAGAACAGTAACACTATCTTTTAGTAACCATGTAATGCTAAGAGTCGTGAGAGATGAAGTCAGATATTATTGACTTTCTGTTTCGATAAATCGATAGGTAATGAAGACAGCAATTATATAATGCTAGAAATGGTTGAACAATCGAATAACCATTTGCTTCTAGCCTTTGCTTTTTCTAATCAAATTGAACTTACCACGTGACTGGCTTTCTGGCATTGCTTTGGATTTTATTTGCGTGTTCAATATCAAGAAGTTACGATCAGAAGATGTGCACTCTCCTTCTAGTCTTTGCTTTTTGTAATTAAATTGGACTGAGCACGTGAGGTCTGACTTTTTGGTATTGTTTTGGGTTATAGCTTTGTGTTCAATATCAAGAAATGCGCACTTTTTTTGAGAATATACTCCTATATACATGGGTATACTGAGGCAGAAGAATTTCATAAACAACAAATCTAAACAACAATCTTTTCAATTCTGGAAAACAACTGAGTGAGCTTTGACTCAGCACAATCTTCCAATGCAGTTGCACAAGTCTGGGAATCATAATAACAGAGTTACGCATACTTGTGTTTCATATTTACCAATTTATAGAAATATACACTTAAAGTACCAGGGCCAATAACCTTCGAACTTGCAACCTTTTTCTTTTCTAAGAATAACATAACAATATATCAGGTAGACCTCTAGAATATCTAAGCTCGACTCATATACACTATTTTTACAAAATAATAGGGCGAGCAAGCACACCTTATGCTATTGGAATTTGTATTGAAAGTTGTAAGTCCAAAACCTCCATCTACCAAGGAAGCCATATATCAGACCATGGTACCATTTCACATATATAAAGAATTCCTCTGCGCAATCAAAGAAAGACAACACAATCCACATAACAGGTGGAAAACATCAAGACAGTTTGATATGTAAGACGACACGTAAACAGCGCTTCATTTTTCGCACGAAAGTTCCTGGGAAGTGAGCAAGAACGTTCACAATCAAATCCTAAGTCTTACAGTATTGCTTAATTTCTCTCCAATTATGCCTGTTAAAGCATTTGATGATCATTAGGATGGACGGAAGTGTTGGTTCGGTATTTCGGTACCATAATAATGCAATGCAGCTCATGGAAATTGAGAAACAACAGTGATACAGGTCTCTACAAATAAAGACACTTCACCCCCTCCCCACCCACTTTTTGTGAAAAATATTAGATTCCCCTCTCATATTACTACCCTTTCCCCTCTGTTTATTATTTTTATATTTGCTCAAAACTGAAACTTCAAAACCTAAGGCACAGGTTTATCGTGTGGACATTAATTTACCTTCGTACCTGGATCGGAAACGTTTTACTCTTATAATTTGATGTTTCCTCTGAAAAGGAATATTTTTGCAGCAAAAAGCGAAAATCTAGATCGTCTATTCTAACCCTCGCAAGCATTATATTTACTAAATTTACTAACGCTCTTTATTATGACCCCCTCGTAGGTTAGAAAAAGTGAGTGTAACAATTCGAATGTGAGTCAAGTATACAAAGAGAAAAAATTTTAATAACTAGTCTAAAAAACTTTCAACAAACAAAAATGCTTTTCAATATCTCCCCATGTCAGAACAATGTTGATTTTTGAGAGGAGATGGACCCAGGATGTCAGGAATAATGTTTTATCCCTATTAAACCTGGGCTTTTTTATGTACGTTAAACTCCTGGGGGGTAAGAACTACCCCTCCACCCTAAAAGGAAAACTATTGCACCTATAAGTCTAATTTTTGGTGTGAAGGTAGCCCTGGTATAGTACTTGCTAAAAATGTAGAGAACTACCTGTTATACCTGCTAATTTTTTGTTGACGTCATCACTTTTCATGAATAATTAACGAAAATTAGGAAAAAAGTGGAGAATTTTCAAACAGATGTAAAATATGAACTAGTGACTCTTACAGGCTGGTTGACCACTTGTTATAAAGCTAATTAGTTGCTCTTTCCTGTGGTGGTACAGTTATTTCTAGGAAAGCTGCTCATTTGTCTGTATGCTTCTGTTCTATTAGTCATTGAATCAACGTAATAATAGCTCCAGACAGGGCTGACAAAAGGTCCATTGTTCCTCAACCGCGGTCCTTTTGGCACAAAATTTGGTCAGAACATGCACAACTAAATTTGGTTCAGTGAAAAATTGACAGATGGAATAGGGTTATGGCTTACAAATGTATAACTGTATATTACAATTGCTGTTTTCTTGTACATTGACCTTTGTTTCTGATCCATTTCTCTATCGAAATTTTTCTAATGCGTGTTTGCATTTAACTTTATGACATTAACCCAATTCACACCGGGGTCATTTTGGCGGTGGTGCAATCTTGGACAAAATATATTGGGCAAATCTTGTTTTTTAACCTTAATTCAAAGTGGAATTTTCCATTTTTTTCTTGTGGAACCAATGCTAGTCAAAACCACTGAATTAAGTAACGAAGCAATGCTGACATTATCCTGATCTCAGTTATGGAAGAACCAGCCAGTCTTTTTTTAATTGATCCACCTGCTAAGACCACGCCCATATTGAGGCTCCAGCAAGCCTCATGCAATCGTGCATGCATTCAGAATATTGAGCTTGGTCACACTGACTTGTAAAGCACGGCAGACTTGCTATAAATTAGCGTTGTTATAGCAACTGTGCGTTCTACGAGCGTGACCGGCTGTGTCACTCTGCCTCTAAAGCATGAAATACAGCAAGCATGCTATAATTTAAAGAGTGTCCTCGACCCACCTATAAATACAGCAAGCTTGCTTGAGCTGACGGAAACAAAAGGTACCATTCATTAAGAGTTCAATTGCAGTACTATAAGACTGGTGATTTGTCGCCTCGACGCATGGGTAGGGTATTCGGTACAGTACGACACTTGACTGAGTGTAGAGCAGACGGGAGATATGATATCTGTAATCTCGCCGACGGCTTGCTTTACCTAAAGCACTTTGGAATCCCCCAGTTCACGCTTGGCTTACTTCTGAATTTCAGTGTAACCAAGCAGATTGTTTTTCAAAATTTGATAGAAAAAAAATCAAACGCCCTTGCTTGGGCCGGTTTTCTCCTCGTTCAGTAATCCTTTGCTTGTGGGTAGGCATTATGCCATTTTTGACGCAATGTCTAAATATATTTTGTTCAAGATTGTGTGCCAAGGTATACAAGCACGATCTACGTATAGTTTAACTCTTGAAGACAGTGCCCCTAATGTATGTTAGATATCCTGATCACCAACATGCAGCGTGTTATTCCGGCTGGTCCAGCACATTTGTCCCCTCTCCCAACTAGGGCAGCGAAAACGAACGATACATTGACAATAGTGCAGCTAAACGTTTTCAGCTGTTTAGTTTTTTGAGGTCAGATAATTTATGTTATGTTTTAAAGACAATTTATCTCTACAACGAAAAATGACATCTTGACATTTGCCATCATTGTGTTTGTTTATTATTTGCAAGCCTGTTAACTTCACGTAAGTCAGAGGAAAAACGAAGAGGAAGTAACTTTTGAATTCGGTTGACAAAGTGAAAGTTCTCTCGAATTCTAGATTCGTTCCCTGCTTATCGCTTCACAATCATTCAGTGCTTCTGCTAATCGCTTCACTATCATTCAGTGCTAGTGTTACTGGAAACCTACCCGTCTTAGCCTTTAAGGATTCCGCTATTATCAGCAGTAGCCGGTGGCACTCGAACCCACGGTCTTGGGTGCACAAGGCGATAGCGCGTAACCATAAGGCGGATATTAGCTCGTCATTCCACTGAGCGTACGTACTCTGTGGTAGCCATGAGTGTATGGCGTCTACGATACTGGGGGCCATTCACAAAGTACCTGCGCACCAAAACGGCTGAATTCGGACCGCCTTCCCCACAAACATTGATCCCTCCTTCTTCTTACGTACTTTTCGTGGACCCCCCCCCCCCGCCCCCATCCCCCCAAGAAAAAAATTCCAATAAAAATCTGTGCGAAACACAACCTTATGTTATTCATACGTCAATAGAAGATTGGTAACTGGACAGGGGAGCATAGAATCATGAAAGGTCAATGCGAAAGAATATACTGAAAACATGGGTAGGGAATGACAGGATACACACGTTTTACGAAAGCATTTTATACTGTAAAGCCCTTTATGAAACTGCCATAAAAATATTTTACGCGTATGTAAATACATGACTGGCCCCTCCCCCTCTCGCACACAATCGTACGCTTTTGAAGGACCCCCCCCCCTGTCCCCCCTTAGTGCGTACGTACTATGTGAATTGTGCCCTGTGTCATGGCTCTTTATCTATTCGGTTGAATCGGGGCTGGGGTCGATACTTCACGAACCGAATTCAACGATGTCAATTGTAACTAATCAATTTTACGAAACTGAAACGAGATATATCTAATATGTTATCATGTATAGTTTTTCATGCGAATAAATCAAGAAAGCTTTCTGGGGTTCTGAAATAACGATTGAGCCACGTTCGAAAGCTCATTTGATTAAACTCTGGAAAGAAGATGTGGAACTTTAGTTTGTGGCAATTCAAGATATACAAATGCTGTAGAAAGTCAATCAATACTTTTGCAAGACTTGAATTCAGACCAACTTAACTAAACATTTGATGAAAAAAAAAAACTGTTTAGAAAACGAAATCAGTGCGGGAGGGCGGGTTTTGTTAAAGAGAGTTACTATTTCTGACTTTTTAAAAAACATGTTTTGGCATTTCTAGGGTATGTGCAAGGTGTGGTAGGGCTCGTTTTAGGGCGTGGCTTGGGTTTTTAAATTTTTGCAGGTAATTTAGAGAACAAAGGACATTGAATTCGGTGTACTAGCGCAAATTGCTAGAAACTGCACTGAGACTGTAGACAGAGGTTGCTAAACAGATGCAAAAAATTTCTTGAAGCGCTAGCAATGTAAATTGCTTCTACGATCAAAAGTCGTCAAAGGCCCATTTTTTATTTTTTGGTGAAAAAAGCCTTTTTGGCCTAATATTTGGGCCAGGATTGTGGGTCGTTTGCTTTGTTTCTGATTAAAAATTTCTGCTAAAATGGATGATCCACAATTTTTGAGGAAATAAAATTTTAGCCAACTCTGTCTCCTTATTTCAATGATAAAGATAGCAAAAATTAGCAGACGTTTTCGATGAGGCCAACTTAGGCTAAGTATCGTACATTTTGAGCTATTTGTATGTAAATTGGATAATCGAAACTTGAGAGAGGTCTGTATAGCTTAGTATCATTTTTTGTCATGAGTGTAGCATAACGATTATGTAATTTATCGGCAAAATGGCGAAAGTGACGAACTTTTGGTGAGGGAAAGAAAATTTAGTCCGAAAAGATTTGTCCGATTCTAAACCTAATATGAATTCAGTCTTAGCGGATCAAAAGCTACCATAGTGGTTCATCCTATCAACCCTATTTTTATCAGAACAAGTTTATATGCACACGAGCCTCTTAAACCACTTAAGAACAAACCCAGGCTCACCTTCACCACAAAATTGAAGAACAGAAACAGTACTTTATAGTCAAGATGGTTACGTTTTGTGACAAATCTAAGAATTTATGGGAATGAAATCACCTATCAATAGCTTTCTCATGGATCATTCGTTCAGGAAAACAAGCAAGCAATTCTATGTTAGAGTTGGCCAAAGGTCAAGTCAGTATCATCTTGTCAAATAGGTACAATTTATGGACAATTGGTGCTGAAAAAAGTCAAAAACAATGGACCACAATTTCCAGGCTCTCGTGAAAGAATGAATGCATGTCATAATATTTCGAAAGACAAAATACAGCAGAAGGTTCGAGCTTAGTTCTTCAAAAGCCCCGCTCGAAAATTAAGTCCACGAAAATATGATGCGCAAAATTTGAGTGAATTGAGGTAGCCGACGGGTAACCCTTGCTGCTGTCTTGATGAAGACTTGATTTTGAGCTACAAACGATACATACAATCTTCTTGTTTCAATTGAAGATGACTCAATAATTTGCCTGAAAATCAAGAACAATCTAAAACCAAGTGTAGATTTGAACCCCAAGGATTTGTAACAGCGACTTATTTTGAATTAGGTCAACATTGGTGTTCGAGAAAAATGTTTTTGAAATTTGCGTTGTCCTGCGACATTTAAAATGTCAACATGTCCAATTTATTGGAAGCGTAAGCTCTAGATCACGAGAAAAATTCCACAAGCAATTAACGTGTTCTAAATGTTTTCGCTAAAGTAACAACCCTCACTTATTTGGAAACATCAAATACTAACAGCATATGTGGCAACTTCCGAAGTATCGGCTTTGGTGAAATTTACGTGAAGTCTCTTCAAAAGGAGTTGATCTATGCACGTAAAAAAGTAATGCACATGAGAAAGACAGAAAGGAAATCGTACCTACGATAGATTTTTAGTATGTGAAGCTTATATATTACTATTTATTTAATTGCTACGATACATGCTCAATCAAATTCTATTGAACAGTGGCTAATCTGTCCAAAATTGTTGATCTTCAGTCCGTTTCATCTGTGAGAATTTGCATGTCAATTGAAGCGTACCACCGAGATAATTTTGGGATCGTTATTGCATATCAGAACGAGTTTTGTTACAATACACTTTTACTCGCTAAGGACATAGTAGCGCACATTTCGTAATTTTTTCTCGTCAAAGTTCTTCGTAAAATATTTTAGTTAACTTGGTTAAAATTCGATTCGTAACTCGAGTAAGAATAATGAATTTTGATGTATTTAGCTACGAGTAAGTTTAACTACTACTATGCTATTGGTCATCAGGAAGCAGATAGTATTGGCACTGGAACTCTTCGTCTCAGTGTAAAAACATAATGTTTGAAAGCATTCTACATTAGAAAAATGCACGTTTCATCACACATCCACTGCCTGCTGAAAATTTTACATGCAAGTAAAAGGAATGCAATTGCGATAAACATTATCTGCAGAACGTAATTACTATGCCATCCTCGGGTCAACAGAAAAACAACACAGTACCTAAATTCAGTTTAACATGTGTTTTTTTATAGCAATGCATATTATCATGGGCCGGAGGGGAGGGGGTGCTAGATAAATCCAAAAACACTTAATCAATGACAATGAAAATTGGCATGTATGTTCATCAATTTCAGTATTATGGATAAATTTTTCTATTGCGTGATAAAATACAATAGGCTGTCTGATAATTTGTGTCAAATGCTGAACTGATAAAATTTTTGCTATTTTTGCCATTGGAACTATAAATCTAGTTGTATAACAGCTTCAGAATCTGCAGCATTCATAGAGCAGCTACATATCCTTATTTATTGGCCAAATACGCTCAAAATTAGATCTGAAATTCATCAGGTCTTGAGCCACCAACCGATGATAAGACGACCGCATCTCTATAACCGCTAAATATTCTGATCTACAATGTAACCACTATTTGTAATACAGGCTTGTTCTTAAAGCAAAAATGACAATTCAACAAGCATGTTGCAACAATTTGGTTTCTGATGAAGTTTAGGATAACGTGGAGAAAATCAGCACGGTTTAGAAAATATCACTTGAAAATATGAAGTGACACTGGCAGCAAGACAGCTGGGATCATGACTCCTAATTCTAATCAATCAAAGAACATATTCCCACGGACATCACTCTCAGTGCATGCGCATATAACTTTTAACGTTACAAGATACGTCCAGTCTCAGAGTAATCTCGGTAGGAAGAAGATCTTTGATTAATACTTACTTTTCTTATAACCGTCATTTTTATAAGCAACGCAGACTGAGATTTGCCACATTTCAGCTGAGACTCGTAGCTTGGAAGTTTCCGTATCAATCACGTCTTTATCCTCCTGCTGTTCCAGATATGTCGGTAATGCAGTTCTAATGGTAGGACCTGTTTTCTCTTTGGCTTTACAGTATACCTTAATTCACCTCCAAACTGATGCACGAATAATTGATTGCGCGAAAATACCTACAGTACACTCGCCGCGATAACTGGGACCCCGGATAACAAGGACTTCCGCTAATTGGGACGCCTTTTTGATTCCCCTTGAAAATCCTCGTACTCATAGAGAGATCTGCTTTACTGGGACTCCCGCTAAGTGGGACCGAATTTTCTTTCCCCCTGGAGGTCCCAATTATCGCGAGTGTACTGTATTTTTTGCGCATTTGGGTGCGCGAAAATATGATTTGCGCGAAAAGTTTCATTTAAAGGGGGTGTGTGAAAATTAAATTTAAAATTTCAGTAAATCAGTCTTCGTTTCTGCACTAGCATGCGCAAAAAACACGACATATATTCTTCCGCAAGAAAATTAGATTTTCGCGCAACAGCTGTGCACGAAAATTAAATGCGCGAAAATAAGATGTGCGGAAATAAAGTACACTGTATTGCACTGATACGTTTGCACTCAGATACGCCTTTTACTCCTATTCAAGTTTTAGCCACGATGTTCGATCCTCTCTTTCAATTTCAGCTAGATGTACAGTGTGTAGTTATGAGCCAGGCTACGTGTTCAGCGTCAAACTCCATTGAATACGGGTAATGCGTTGAAAGTGTAGGATCTGTTTTATGCTTCGCTGTGTTCAGCTTATATGCTTGCGTTCAAATATTCCTCCAACTCATGTTCACGTTTTATGCGCTGTATGATCTGTTCTTTCAGTTTCAATTAGTTGCTCACCATGTACTTCTGCACCTTGGTGTTGATTTGCGTACACGAAACACTATCCGTTATATATTTGTGCCACCTTTTTATTGGTAACACCCGTTTCATGTTTTGTTTTGGAATATTACGCTTAAGTTCGCGTTCATGCTTAAGTATGCCTCAGCTTATTTTCAAGTTTCAGCCGTTGTATTGGATCCGTTCTTTTAATCGCATTTAGGCCCAGGTGTATGCACATGGATACTAGATTCAAAACTTATGTTTACAATCAAGCATGCTTCCAATTTTTACTTAAATTTGATCAGATATGTTGCGAAATTTCTTTCGATTTCTGCACTCTGTACCCTCATCCATTTTAAATAGGTAACATTACTTTTGCTGGTTCTTTCCCGCAGGCCCAGATCATGTCCCTTCCGTTGTCCTTTACCATATTTAATCATGTACATATATCAAGAGAGGACAAGAAGATTTCTTGCATAAACATATAAAGCTACTCAGTATTGCTGATTGGGAACCAGCTACCTACTACCCTGAAGTTTGCTTCATTTGGAAGAAACCATAGTCCAGAGCCACAGTCCCAAAACGAGCCAATGAACAACAACACAAAAGAACTGCACCCAAACTCTCACCAATGAAAAACTTCTTAAGTTAACCTATTCCTTCTCTTTACTTATTACCTGTCGCACAGATGTGGGCAAAACGATGCGTTACATTACGCACTGTCGATTGTAGTCTGCAGCGCACAACCATCTTCGTCCTGCCCGCCATGATGTTTGTTTTTCTGAATTCCGCTTGAGACATCATCAACTGACTTCCAGACCGAGGGTCTCCCGTGGGCTGAATTGTACATTTTGCATATCGTTTTTGCCCCGTCGTGTCCTACATTGCTTTGATTTAAGAAAATCTAAATGACTTGACAAACAAAAGCAAGCCTCACTGAGGCAGAATTTGAAGAATTGGTAAGCATGGCCAGGTTTAACCCTAATTCGTATGGGAGGGGAGGGGGGGTTGATATCAAAAACGGCAAAAGCCCGCGACTTGCTTTTTTCAGGCTTTTAGTTATAGCAAGGACGTTTAAATAACTGGAGGCAGAACGCACAACCCCCTGACGAAACATACGCGTTATGCACAATAGAAATGTACATCCACTCATATGCGGAAATTGGCACGAGTCGCTCGGACGTGTTTCCGGTAAGCAAGTAGAAAACATAAACAATTCCAAGTTATGCATGCAGTTGCTGATATTTGAAAACTCAGATAAAAAGAGAAATATGACAGCTACCCGTATGCCATACAGAACAGCAATAAAAAATGGAAATATAATGTCACCACATATCAAAATAGAAAAACGTAACCAACATACTAAAAAGAAGTAGCTGACACTG
>JAOBRC010569009.1:0-11127 GCA_027575255.1 Scolionema suvaense | reverse complement strand
ACCAGGATAGCGCGCGCGGCGAAGTGGGGGGTGCCAAAATTTTAGAAAGGGGGGATGCTAAAAAGGGGGGATTGACCAAGAAGGGGGGATTCAACCCCTCTGCACACTATGTGTTCCCACAGCAGGTTCCATAAATTGTAAATCATCATACTTCTAATGTAGCATAACTACAGAAATACTGTACGTGATCATTGCTTTCCTCAATAACCAGAAGCTTCAGATGTGACAGATGTCCTACAGATGGACAAGGAGAATTATGCATAAACCCTCATTCACTGTAGTACCAATTCAGTCAGGCTTAGTGAAGCTTCAAATGAAGAAACATATCTATATGACAACAGATAATACTACCGTACAAGCATACAACATAATTCTTCTGAATGTCGATAAAGAAATCGTGAAAAATTAGTACATTGGTAAAGGAAAAAACTTGAATGACAGCTTTGGCAACCAGGAGAAATTAAGGATAACAAGAAGCCTCGCAGAGTGAAGATTCGTGCAGTTTGACTAGTAAAAAATAAAGAATTCCCTTTTTATAAAAGGATACGTTCATACATGCTCATTTAAGGAACTTGATCAACAGAGTAGTCTACAAAAACTACAATGCAAGACTCGACGATGATGTCTGGGGAACAAATGAGCAACTAGGAACTTACAAACCTACACCATGGAGCTTAAACTCTCATCAGTGCCCTTTTACAGATAGGAACTACTCAGGAGACCAAAGACTAGCTTCTGTGACATGTAAATAAAAACCCTATCCTACAGAACTTTATCAGTCCGGTACCCACGCCAGGATTTCGTGCCTTAACCGAATATCCCGAGGGCAGATGTTACATCATGTATGGGCAGCGCAAGCGGTAGTGGCCTGCTACCACCAGTTACAAATGCAGGGGCTAGCTAACAGGAAACAATAGCTACCATTGTTCACAGAATGGCAGGTATGCTCCACATGAGTTAAAAAGCGGATAGTTGACCTTGATACCTGCTTTGTCATTGAAATGTAACCACCTATTAGTAGCTCTAAATCTCAGATAGGCAGTACGATGACCCCTATTGATAGAGCCAATGTGATTTGCAGTTGCAATCAAGGGGAAAGATTTTTGAACCGTCACTGAGCCGTCCACACATACAGGAAGGGTGCGAGACTCAGCCAGAATATCAATGGAGGAGATATCCTTCAGAATTGATCCATCGGCAGACAGGGCAAAGCGCTTGAGTTGTACGATCAAGTACTGGCCACAAGCTACAATTGAAGGTTGATATTCAGAAGTCTTGTTAGAGCAACAAGAATTCACCAGAGACTCTTGCCTGGAGCGCAGGAAAAGATTAATTGATTCTTGGAGTGAATGACTCATATCTACTTGAAGCATAAAAGATGATTCCTCACAGCCGATGCAGATTATTGAACACTGCTGGTTGAACTTAATTGTACCAGAAGCAATGAGAGAGAGTGGGCGCAGAGTTCGTTCAAGAGATAACCCAACACTTCTCCAATATCGTGTTGCGCATTCATTGCGAAATAGCGGTTGCCACAACTCAAAATCACAGAATGTAAGCATTTCATGAAGTGCAAAGGGTCAACAGGACTTGTTCCCGAATGAAGCAGTGAAATAACTTTCCGAAATGAGGACCCAACTGGAGCAATTATTTCATGCTCAGAATGTAGGTTTTGTCAGAATGAAGTAAGTGTTGTCATACACTGTAACATGGTGCTGATGTAACAGGAGTTTCCCTTATTGATGAGGCAGCAGTGCGACATGCGAGGTGATAGAGTTACAGGATTTTTGGAGGTGGGACCTGGGGGCAATACCACAGAAGTCTTTTTACAAGTAGGAGAATCACTACTTGATGGGCCAGATTTAACCTCGCTAACAATAGGCACCTGTTCTCTTCCACTACTCCAATCTCTAGAGTCACGAGCTAGCCAAATTTCAAAACAGGCTTTCATGGAAGTAAATCCGAAGGTTTTTAGGGCCTTCTGAACCACCTTACCGCTAAAGCCAAGACGCAGTAGGCATGACTTCACAGAATTGGCACAGAAGCCATGTGCACTGACTTCCACAGCAAAGAAGTCGACAGACCCTCCGTTACTGCGAATTTCGGAGCAGAGACTGTAATACTTGTCAGTCTTCGAAGAGTGCCAGAAGTCCATGTTTTCTTCACAGGGACATGTTAGTTCTATGATGATCACAAAAGAGAGGGTCTTAGGGTAGATGAGAATATCAGGACGAAGCTGTGAGATGGCCAGAAAAGTAGGGATCACGAGTTGGGCATCTAGGTCTACTAAAAACTTCTAATCCGAGGCATAGAGAAGGAGGCCATCAGGCTTAAGCTTGGTTGACTTAGCTACTTTTGTACCTTCCTTAACAAACTTCACTCGCTTAAATTCAGCCTTCTCTCGAGGAGGCTCCGAGTTAATGAACACACATAGTTCAGTGTGAATACTCTTAAGAACGGCATCATGGTGGTATGTGTACCTGCCCTGGTTTAGGGAGACTTTGCATCCACCAAGGATGTGTGGTGTGGTACAAGGGCTTGTATGACAAAGGAAGCAGCTCTCCTCTGTAGTGATACGCTACCGTTTCAAATTGGCTGGTGACGGTAAGGTATCGTATGTAGCACTTATGCAGAAAGAAATCAATCATTGAGGTGTGGAGAGTAGGGTTTTCCGAGAAAGATCATTTTTGACGAAGTCACACCAGCGTGTCCACTGCCCCTGACCGCTCAGCTGAACTGCTTTGACCTGGAGCGCCTCATCATCGGATTCAGTAACAATGCGGGACCAATTTACGGTATTCACAGGATTGTTTCGGGGGAGAAGGCAGTTGGCTTACAGAGCCGAAACCAGCATAGTTAGTTTGGTGGTCCAGAATTTTCTTGAACTCAAGTCGACTTTCGGCGTCAATGACTGCATTAGAGACACTCTAAGAACCAGATTTGAGGGTAATATTGGAACCGGAAATAAAGGCATCAGACGAGTCGCGTAGCAATAGGTGACCATTAATTTTCGCAGCAAGCAAGTAATAAAACGTGCATCAAAGATGCCAATTTTAACATCTTCCACAAAAATCATTTGTTTTGTTTTTTTTTTTATTTTTATTTGTTCTATACTACCCTACTTCAAACTTCATACAGAAAGCTGTTAGGGTACAGAAGCGATGATCAAAGTAGATGCCAAAAGAAATAGCGCATGAAATCGGCTTGGTCAAAAGTGTGGTAAAAAAAATGTGAATTCTGCCACAGGCACACAAGAGCATTGCACGCAGTTGTTGATGTAGTAAGGAGGGATTGCCAAGGCACAAATCAATAATGTGCGCTTTCTAGACAATTTTCAGCAGGTTAATGACTCTACACGCAGTTCCAAGCATAGTAAGGTGTTTTCCAGCTCAATGAAAGTTCGCATACCCCGGCCCTCTACCCCTCTTGAGCATTTTTCTAAGATTCCAACCCTTTTAAGAAAGGGAAGTGGGGTTGCAATATGCTACGTCAGCTACGTTAAAACTTTAAAACCTGCATCACATAATAGTGGTATTTAAAAACTTGTATATTCCTCATTACGACAAATTAAGCCGCGTAATTGACTATGCTGCACCTTCACAAAAATGTGACCTAATAAAAACCTGGCTTAATTAATGATGCGGCTTAATAGAAAGCCACTTATTTACAGACCAGGCAAGTAAAAGAGAGACTCAATTGCTGCTGGATGATTTTATTCAATCACTGCTCACTTTGATCACCACTACTTTCTGCCTTGGCATTAATATACCCTTGCTTTCATCATGATGGTTCCAAAAGTCAATCTGTTGTAACTTTTTATGCAGTAGTTTGATGCTTCTAATGTCTAATTCGCTACATGAAAGGGAATTCTCTGAAATTAGGCATTTTGTATCTTCTTCCCCTATGACTCCCACAGCTTAATAAAAACCTCACAAAACCTTACTTTTGTCGTCCTAATTAAAGAGCGGCTTAATTTAAAGCAACAAAATCTCTCAGATTTTTAAATGCTTGATGGGAAGCAGATGATTAGTTCATAACATGAAAGAAATTTCAAGCCATTCTGATTTTCTGTTCAGCTAATATTTCATTTCAAAGATTCCTCACTTTACGGTCAAATTTCTATTGGCTTTTGGCAGCAATCACCGATCGTACCCTAATTGCCATGCTGGTAAGCTCAGGCTTTCCGTATGGCTTATAATATATCCAGTGAGTAGGAAAGTGTTTGTTGTTTTTTTGGTAAGGGAGAGTATCAGAAAATGTAGATTTCTATCAAATCAACAATGATTATTAGTTGTAGCATGGCTATAGTGAATGTTCATCATGAACGCCACGTGGCTCCGACTCACTCAAAAATATCCATGTGCTCGTGAGTGTTGTTATGTAAATACACTGTATTGATGCATACAGTAGATGTGATCAGTTTTTTTGCCGAATTGCAAAGGCCAGCATGGCATTTAGTAATGACTATTCCTAGCTAGGCCATTCTCCTGCAATGCAATAGCGAATCCTGTGCAGTTATCATCTCTCCTCATATGCAACCAGGAGAAGTATTTCGATAGCTGATAATTTGATGATCTATCACCTTTACTTGAAGGACTTGCTATGGCTGTGACGACTGTGATAACAATTAAAGTCTGACTTCTTGATGGGTTATTTCAATACTGTCTCTCCAATGAATGAGCTGATATTCATATGTGCTTCATTATGAAGGCCAAGAACACTACCGATTGCTGTCGACTAAATGAGAAACAAGGAATTTGCAGGAAACCTAGAACTTTCAGTAAAAAGCATTATTTGGGATGCAAAAGGTAATAAGGTACGTCAAAACATTAAAAACTTACATTAAGTAGACTGGAAGTCTGTGTAGCAGCAGGAATTGCACCCATTATAAGCTGATGATACGGTTGTAAGTCAAGATCTCCCAGCAAGGACTAAATCAGAAAATAAGTCAAAAAAGGCTTAAATCATGGCAGCAGTCATGATTCAGACCAATAATATAACCAACTCCTATATTTGAAAAATAAGGCATCCATGTAGCCAAAGTGACTTTTTCTAAAGCTAAACTATATGGAATCTCAAAATATGATAGATGCAAACTAAGAAGTATGCTTGCAGCCTCTGCATGAATCAAGTCATGGCATTCGGAGGGATGCCAGGTCCCCCCTAAAACATTAGGTCCCCAGTAAGTATTAGGTGCCCCCTAATAGCATAATAATATGAATAGGTACCCTCTGAGGTAGGTAACCCCTATTCTTTGCAATAGTCATCAGCTACCCTATGCTTTCAAGTATTTGGATGTTCCTGAAATTTGAGTATTTCATTCTTTCTAATAGTGCACTATGCAAGTTGAATCATCAACTGACATGTCGCACCGCCATTATGGATTCTCCAAGGAGTCTCCACAAAACCCGCGAATGACCCGCAGCACCTGGATTTGCAACATCATGAAAGGTGAGAGTGAAAACGTAAACTCGTCCTCTGTAGCAAATATCCTTTAGGCTCATTTTTTTTTTAAGGGTTTGCATTTTACAGAATCTGTGAACTTAAAAAAAAAATGTCTCCGGCCTCCCGAATGAGTTTCATTTTCTTCACCCATGCAACAGGAAACAAAGAAGTTTTTGGATGGCCTTACTTGTGGCTGTAGTAAGGAAGCTGTAGAACGTGAGGACACCAGGCAACATCATCTGATTTTCACTAGTTAGAAATATTCATGAATTCTGGTGGGAAAGTGAGAAAAAACTAACAGAAAATCTCAGAACAAGAAAACGCTAGAAGTGCCAAGCCGACACACAGTTTACACAGAGCAAGACTGGTGATGACTTTTGTTTCTAAGGCATTCAGGAAACGCAGCAATGAAACTATCAACAGCTCCTCGATGTTACCTTTGCGAAGTTTGACAAGCAAGCAAGTTTATCAGGGTGCATAGACAGAGTTGTGGGTAGTGAATATTCCTAGACTGAGGAAAACAGGATAAATTCTGAAACTGCAACCAAAGGTAGAAGGTCCCGCTCTTCTCCGCAGCACTGTGCAGAAAAAACATTGTGCAAAGAAATACAATCCCCAGACCCATGATAAAATATAGGTAACCCCTCATGTAACAGGTCCCCCTGAGTGCTTTAAAATTGCTGTCCTCAAGGACTAGTTTTGGTTTACACTCCCCAACCTAAAGAGCAGGGGGGCAGATATGCAAAATCTCACAGAATCTGCTCACATTAGCTGTGGATCTTCAGGCATTTTCTTGAAGGGCAGGGCATGCGTTCGATTTCCAGAAAAAGGGCAGCTTTTTTCATGTTTCTTTAAGGATCATTGTTTTAAACCTTGAGGGGCAGCCTGTAGCATTCGATAGTCGATAGCAACATGGGGCTAAAATACGCCCTGATCTTTGTTTTATCATGAGTAAACTTGGTCAATTTATTCGCAGGTTCTGTTAGGTGTTACCATAACAACCTCATGACATGAACATCAGAACAAAAAACTATATGAAAAACCATCAGTGCATAAATACCAAACACAGAATGCTGTAAAACACACAGGATAAGTAGTGGGACCATGAAAATCAAAAGATAACAAATGCAGTCACCATGTGGTGATGCCATTTTCTAAGGCTAACATGGGACCTTCTATTGAAACACCAAGAATGCAAGTAAGTATATTACTATAGGATTAAAGATACAGACAAAATGGAACTAGAAAATGGATGGACGTTAAAAGAAACAATATTGGAAAAAATAAGTAAAACTGGAGAGACCCTAATTTTCCAAGTCAAAACAGTTATATCAATGCCACATTTTGGCCTCTCCATCACTGTGGACTGTATCAAGAAAACTATTTGACCAATCAATCACATTTCCATAGAAAGCAACAGAACAACAACCTAAAAGATCTGCTTGGAAAACATTGTTGACATAACTGAATGGTGCTCACATCATAACAAAAAAGTTTCGCAAGTGCTGAGAGGAACAATAACAGTCCTGATAGTGAGCAGTCCTAATAACTGTATGATCAGCGTACTGTACTTGCTCGTTATAATACACTGTGACCTGTTCCAAATAATCTGTTCAGAATAATATGTAATTCCCTGAAATTTTTGACAGCTGGAAAGCACTACCTATAGCAGCGGAATTTATGTAGAACATGAAAGCCAACCGGTGCTTATCAATCTTTGATATCAAACATCCCCTGTGCAACAAAAAATAGCAAGTAAAAACCAGATTCCGAAATCACTATTCACTCTTATAATTCAATCAATTCTTTAAAGCAGAGCAGCAATGGATTACTCCCTATTAACAGTTTCTCACCTGGTCTTCTGTTCCAGGAGGCCATCCAACCCATTCCTGCCTGCGAGTTGGTATGCTTGTCAGAGAGTACATCTCGTGTTTCACCTACAGTTAAATTAAGCATCAATTGCTACTACAAAAACTTTCTTTCAGCACAAAAATGTAGATCAACTTCATGGAAATATCAAACATGAACTTGATACTTATGGCAGCAGATCGTCCCAAGCAAATACTGCAAAAAAAAAATATTCAATGAAATACCCATAACTTTTAATCCTAAATATGTTTCAAAGTACTGTCAAAATCAAATTACAAGAAAAATCAAAAGAGTATTATTATTCATTATGATTCAATATCAAGGGTGAACCAAAACCAAAAAGTTGAAGGAGAGATAGTAAGAAAAATATAAGCTGAAGTGAAACAGAAAGTCAAACTATCACAAATTCAAGTCAAAAATGAATTCAGATGTCAAATAACGCATACATATGCATTGAAAACAGAAATGGTTCTATGTGGCAAAGTACATTCAGAGAAAACTGACAAATGCTTTCATATGACCGAGAGTTGCAATCGTGGCAACTATGGATCCAGCTGTCTGCTAGGCATGTTAGAGAATCCAAAGACTGAGGAAACTGAGTCAAGAACCTGACGTGGAGCACCAGAGGACCATTCGTCCAGTGGAATTTTGGGACCTAGGTGACTATCACCTAGTGTAATAATTAGAGGCTGTGGAAACGTCCACAACCAGAATTATGTATTTTGTTATATTTGCAATAGATCGGAGAGGGAATTATTTATATGTAACACAAAAGGAGATTCTGCTCCAAGTTTGTGTATAACCAGCACTAAATTTTGTGTTTGTTCGCAATAATCAACTACAGACATGAAATTAGCATGTTAAACAGTGCCATCTATCGTATTAAGGACAGTAATGCCGGTGGAAAGGGCTTTTGGCCCCCCTCCTATATATCGCGAAAAAACAACTTTTTGGGACTGTTTCCCACACCAAGCTTTGTTTCACTGCTGCAGAATTTATTAATACGTATTTTGACCAAATTTGACATATTTTGGGCCAAGGTGTCACATGATTTGGGTAAATTCACAAAAAAGGGTGCAAATTCGTGAAAATTTAAATACTGTTTTAATTAATTCTTAAAGTACAATGTGAAATGTGAAATGCTAAAACAAAACTCAATTAATTAAATTTTACCAAATTTGACCCAATTTGGTTTCTTTCGGGGGGGGGGGGGTTGGGAGAAATGCGATTTTCGTGCAAAGACAGGCAAAACATGGGCTGTTTTACATGTGGCAACTTAAAACATCATATCTCAAGGAGCCTGGAGAGAGTAACAATTCTACCTACCTTTTTGAAGTCTTATAGGGTAAAGGAAACTCCGTGCCACGTTTTAGCTTCACAACTATTCTAGAGCGAAAATTGGGTGGGGGTGGGGGGCAAAAGCCCCCTGTCCTGCGTTTTTGAAGCTTAAAAAAGGCCACGTCATAATATAGGGTTAATGATTCAGCACCTACATTCTTTTACCTTTCTTCTGCTACCATTTAGTTCAATTGTAAATTTAAACTTAACTTCTGTGATTAGTGCTACATAGAAAAGAGGCTGGTATAGCAAAAGCAAAGACCCAAAGAAGTAAATCAATTAAGTGCTTACATCGCGAACAACTTGAGTATCCCGAAACCTCAATTTGAATTCCTTGTCCATGTAGTTGACTGTCACCGTCACACTCATACTGCTTGTTGAATCACTTGAATGAGATGGAACATCAATAGACCTGCGAAGATGAAAGAATATTCAATATTGCGGACCAAGAAAGAGCACAACCCAGCAGTGGAATTACTACTTCTAACCCCATTCTATATGAGCTTTTTGGTATGGCATAATACCAGACCTCCACTCCAATATTCAAGAACCATAACATAGGTTCAATAGAAATGGGTCAATTGTATTACTATCTACATCACAGGAAAGCTCTCCATTAGAGCAATCTTTTGATACCTGCTCTTCGCGATGTTGCAGAAAATCGAACATAGGCTAGGAAACGAGAAAAATAGATTCTTATAAGGTACCTTGACAGCTGATCTTTTATCATATACAATTGATGTTGATTAGACATGCAGTACTTTTGTAGAAAATTCCCAGAAAAGTAGCAGGATACGTTTTCACTGACAGCTAATTCGGAGACGTTCCAGACATATACCCATAGCCCTCCGGGTCATACATCTTGTAGAAATCAGAGAAATACTGGAATAAATCTCACGCCCCCAACGATTCTTCCAGTACAAAAGGTTTTGCGACCTCCATATAAGCTTGATTCTGTTTGTGAATGAATCGTCTGATAATTTCAATCATTGGGCATTAATATGTCCATATTGCTCATTACCGACAAAAACGTTGGGCTCTTTAACATTGGAAACTGCAGTAAATAGTGCCTATTATCACTTTTGGACAAGAGATCGCGGAAAAGACAGAAGATCAAGGACAAGAAAAAGACTAACAAGAAGAGAAGGTACACAGTGAGTATAGGTGTTTTTCAGTGTTGAACATAGGACCAGGTGTCTGAACCTCAAAATTACGACATTATTAAAAAAACTTCAGCCTCAAAATCACTCAGAATGGTATTCCTCACACCTCAGGTGAAACTCCAAAACCAATCACACAATAATGAGTCAACAATGAGCAAATGAGGATTCAAACGAGATGAAAAATTGACTTGACTCAGCAAACATGTGTTCCAAAAAATTGTACACAGCCACTAGTATATGGACCATTCGCGAGCAATGGAAAATCCCCTAAATATCAAAATAACTCTTAGTCAGCAACTGGGATATCAAAACCTGCATCTTTACAGCCCATTAGTTCTACTAAATGTGGTGAACATTGACTTGACTCAGCAAACATGAGGTCCAATCTTTCAAAAAACCTGTACACTGGCAGTAGTATATTGACCATTCGTCAATGACAAATCGACAACAAAAAATCCAATGAAAAATCCCTTAAATCTCAAAACAACCATTAGTTAGAAATCGGAATATCAAAACCTACATTATTACAGCCCATCAGTTTTACTAACGTAAAACTTGAACAGGCATTACCTGGGGGCAGGCGGTGGATTAGTTTCATCGTCATCATCGTCACTGTCTCGTTTAGCTGGGCCTTGGCACAAAGGGATATTACAAGCTTTATAGGCCGCAGGTGTAGCAGTAACTTTTGGAGCAGCGTGTAGAGCAAGGTATGTTACAGGACTTAGATTGAGAGATTGCAGGGAGGTCTAGAAAAAAAGCAATATCATGAGAATGCACCAGATGCATCATAGCCATATATCTTGCAACCAAAACCATCAAGTAGCCTTCTCTCTTGAAAGCAGGTAACTGATTGGACAGTAATAAGAATGCAACTTCAGAAGAAACCATTATGTTTTTTAAAAGCATTATTGTCCTTAAATTTTTGGGCTCTGGCACATGAGACAGACAACCGCCAAAAAAACACATGCAGCACATTTATACTAGGGACATTCAGTTAAATAACTATTTGGTCGCCCCAAAGACCCACTCTACATTCCACCCTTACGTCCAGCGGTATATTACGAGTGAAGCAAATGGGTCTCCAGAAAATTGTCGTCATAGCTTCCCAGTTTCACTTCATACTTATTCTTCACAATATTAAAATTAACTGATCACCCTGCTGTTTCACTGCCACTTATTGTACCAAACAAATCCTGCACTAATTACTGCGGCATGAAAATGTTTGAACAATCACTCCAGGGTTTTTTCCAGAGCTTTCCATACGTCGATATTCGACGAAAAGAACTCAATCTTTAAATTGAGTTTTTAAACT